>JAVFBW010162626.1:0-11563 GCA_034783835.1 Mopalia ciliata
CCCCCCCCCCCCCCCCCCCCCCCCCGCGATTACCGGAGCCTGACCATGTGACTCACTCATATACCGGATGATTGTCAGACAGACTCGATCCCGTCAACGGTAAATTGGAGTAGGATTAGGAAAAGTAAAAGCTATATCTAAGCCATAGCCGCGGTCGCTGCATCTGTGAGACATGACTGCCCTAAACTGTATTCTGTGTGTTTAGACAAGTGTTGCCACCCAGTCCCGGCAGGACTTGACATTCATTTGGTATCGCGTTTTTTTTTAATGTTGTGCAACTTTCCATGCGATTTTTGTTCGTTTGTTGGAACAGTCTCACACAGGACTTAAGATATATGTGGGTCACACGTGGTGACTTAAGCCTAGATCATGTCTCAGTAACGCCGATTAAGAACTAGTTCTGATCAGTTCCAGCGGACCGGCTGACGATCAACGGCAACTAATCCGTCGTAAATTTGAACGTGACATAATGGTATCTCTAGTGTCTTTGTTGCGTACAGTTCAAGGTAGTCTCTGACGTTCGATGTGTTTTTTGACATAAGTTCTCAGTTGTGATCAGTTGCCGTTTATAGTTCTATCGAGACGGACGTAGTGTGACATACAACCGTATGCATGGCTTTAGACTTTTGTTGGTTGATTTATATGTGGTCCAAAATTTCCACTATAACATTTTGTTGATATGGACGAACGATTCTGTAAACAGAACCCACAAGGAATGAATTCACATTTGTGTTACTCTGGAAACAAATTATTTGGCGATCAACTCTTCAATTATTAATAGATCACTTTGGCAATTTCCAGGGCAAATTCGATTTAGTTTAAACTGGAGGAAAACACTTCAAAAGCCGTTGAAGCATTGCAGATAAATGGCTTGTTAGTAGAGCGTGTACCTTCTATTAAAGCCATCAAGAACTTCCCACTCTGACAACTAGGAAGAATAATTGGTCATTATCATCAGTAAGGCTTCGAAGTGACCAAATTTTCGAGAGCCACAATAACACTATTATAGATAAGATTGATGTAGGCAGAAGTATTGACTCCATTTCATCGAAGTGTTTTGTTTAAAAAGTGACTTTCATGATTCGATTTCTGATCAAGCCATAAAACAACAAACCCGTGTCCGCGTTCTTATATATGTCCAATGTGCTACTAACAGGAAAGATTACCTTCAGAAATAGAATTTATATTCTTGTTTAAAACCATAGGAATCTCGCGAACGGTGAATTTAATTTAATAGACCATAACTTTCTATTATCAATACCACTTGGAGAGAAGACTCATGTTGCCCCAGCTGTCCCAGAGCTAAGAGACAACACAAAATCGATCAGTTTGGAATGTCTTCCATTATGTTCTGTGGCTCTGTGCTTGTTTTCGTTAGTAGTGATGTCGAGGGTAATTTCCTTCACACCGTCGTATCAGTGAAACAAATTTAAGAGCTTTAGAATTCGTTTTTAAAACAAATTTCACACTACATGGAGACCTATTACCGATTTAATGAAAATATTTCGCAGTCTGCATTTAAATTATAAATGAGAGATGAATCAGTTCGATTACTTTCACAATACTACACCTAATGACTTATAAGACGCTGTTTACCTAAGGACAGCTTAGATATATGTTTTGTGAAACACGAGGTCAAAAGACACAAAACACAAAAACAATCAACTTCGTGTAGCCATAGTGGTAAAAGGAACTGATTTCAAGTATCCACGAGGAGAGGGCTTCCTGATGCCCTGGTGCTCTCAAAGCTAAGGGGCAACGTGAAACTGATCATTTTGCCATGTCTTTTTTGTGACCTGTGATTGTCCTTTGCTAAAGTTGTTTGTTGCTAGTAGTGTACAGCGATATTCCCTTCATCCTTTGGGCTGACGCGCCGTCATTTGTGTGAAATAACCGTAAGTACTGTAAAATCCCATTGATAGGAACAAACAATCAGTCACCTTCCCTTACGATTAATCCGTAATAAATACAATACTGCATGTTTGAGTTCCTGTTCTTTGTTTAATTTCCTATCACGTATCCAGATAATGGTTTGTATCACAGATTGGTTACATGTAGTAAATTCCTTGATTGAGTTTTACGAATGAGGCGAATTCTAACAACGTTTTTTTAAAAAAATGCATGATCTTTAAAATGCAAAACTGTTTTTTTTTAATCCATAAGTTCATGTCAAAATGTTTGAAAAAGTACAGGACACCGTTTGGCACATATTGGGAAGAAAAGATAGGTGTATTTTCGCTAAATACAATGGTCTGTCCGAGTGGACCAGCTCATAGGGTGGTTCTTATAGATAAAGATGTACAAAAATGTGAATACCACGTGTCAGAATAGCTAATGGAAACTGACACAGGGAAGAAAACACCACTCCCAATATCGATCGTACTGCTCTGGAATAAACCAATTTCCGCGAAGACGCCTAGAGAGCTATATTTAGAAATCGTTTCTACCTAATGTGACCTTGGTTCTAATCCATGTCCAAATATGAATGTCTATGAGAGGCATACATAGATTGGGTTTTCTGCCAAGGTGACTTAAACAAACGCATACAAACCATCTTGAAGAGGCAAAGCTGTTTGAGTAATGTTGGTATAAATGCCTTCCAAATGTCCCGTCGAAATTGCTGTATTGTTCTCTGACTGGCTCATGTATTTAAAAAAAAGAAAAAAAAGTACAGTTTCGATTAAAACATGGTCTGTCCAACCTGGGGTGTACATTACCTAGGCCATGAATTCTTATAAAGACAGAGAAACGGGTGGATCTCATGTGTCAAACTAGCTAATGGAATCTGACACAGGGAAGAAAACATCACTCCCAATATCGATCGTACTGCTCTGGAATAAACCAATTTCTATATTTAGATATTGTTGTAGCATTGTCTGACCTAGGTTCCAGTCCATGTCCATATATGGAAGTATATGAGAGACATACATAGATTATGTCTGGTTTGTTTTGTTGAGTTATGTTTGATGTTGCCTTCAAGGGATTTCACTTATACGACAAATTCCCTGGTGTCTTGTGTAATGTCCATGAACACTTCTCACAAACTTCATCAGGTGGTATCTTCTGCCAAGCTGACAATATTACCCTCACAAAGACAAAAGTGGACATATAGCCTGGAACATAAAGAAAACAACGCGAGGCATCCAGAATGTCAATATACGACTTTCGTAGCCTAGTGCCTACCTAAAATCTTCGGTTTTCTTAACGAAAAAGCTGTTGAATATCAGAAATATTGTCTCTACATTTTACTGATTTCGATGTTGCATTCCAATGAGACTACAATGATGGGTTGGAGTTATACTGCTGACATCATCGTCAATGGACTATTTGATCGATGTATTGATATTTTATGCCGTACTGACATGCCGTCATATGAGTGAAATCACCTTAAGTACGGTGTTAAGCCCCAAACAGACAATCAATCGCCCATCATAGAGATTAATCCCGCATGCAACATGTAAAAACTGAATTCTTGCCAGAATTCAATTCTATGTCACTCGTCAAGCTTATGTTTCTTAACACAAGTTGGTTAACGGTAATAGTCTATAACCTTTCTCAGACGGACACAAATACAGAACATCACAAACAAAATTGCTTCCTGTTACCCTTTAGCTCTGCCAACACCAGGGCAACAGAAAGCAACCTCTTTTCTCGCCTCTTGCAATCGACTGAAGAAGCCGAGGGAGTATTCTGCAGGGCCATGGCCCAGCCGCTCCCTCACGGGGCATTTTTTAGTTTTACAAGTTAGACGAAGCCTCTATTCCTTTACAAAATGACACCATCTGTAAAAGGACAAACTGTTTGAATAGTGTGTTTGTTGAATATTATATACCTTCGGTATTTCCCGTCGAAATTGCCTTAACGGTAATAATCGTTCAAATGAATAGTATCCCACCGTCTTTTCATTTGTAAACTGAAGTTTTCCGGCTAGCTCATGTATGTTAAAAAAAATAATTAAAAAGTACTTTTTCGATCACAACAAGATCAATGCGACCTGGGGTGTACAGTCCCTAGGTCATGGAATTCTTATAGTTAAAGAGGAGAAAAGGGGTGGATACCATGTGTTAGAAAAGATAATGGAATCTGACACAGGGAAGAAAACATCACTCCCAATATCGATCGTAGTGCTCTGGAAGAAACCAATTACTATGAAGATGTCTAAGGAGCTATATTTAGATATCACCGTAACATAGTCTGACCTTGGTTCTAGTCCATGTCGTTATATGGAAGTCTATGAAAGACATACACAGATTGGTAGTGTTTAGTGTGACTTCAAAGGATTTAACTTATACGACACATTCCCTGTAAAGCGGACGAAGACTTCATACATCCCTACTGAAGAGGTGGGGGTTATTCTGCAACTGACAATATTACGCTCACAAAGAAAAACATCGAGTCTGGAGAAGGAAGGAAACATAACGAGGCTTCCAGAAGGTCAATCTACGACTTTCGGAACCTAGTATCTGGTTAAGAAATCCTGTTTCCTTAACGGAAACGTTGTTCAACGCCAGAAACATTGTCTGTGTATTTTAAAGATTTTAATCAGCGAGTTCACTCTGTGGGGTAAAGTATAAAACAAATAAAGTATCTAGCAGAGGGACAAATGCCAGGAATAGTGCTTGGATCACCAGAATACAGTTTTAACGGTCGAAGCTAATAAATGTTTTGAAACAGGAAAAAGCCGTTGTGACTATTGGGACTGAAACTAAGTCTCCATTGTATTGACTGGCCGTGGATATGTGGAGTTTGAGAATTGAGATGACACCAGATACATTGTAATTCCATCATAAGAGGCTAATTATATAAATGAATCGGCAATAGAAATTTGAAAAAGTATGTATTGGTTTTGTGTTCAAACAAATGAAACCATTCTAACATTACTGAAGCAAAGCAGGTTCCATCCTACTGAGGCTGTAACAATTGGATGTAACTATACCGCTGATATCAGTGTCAAGGGGATATTCGATTGATTGCTTGGTGTTTTAGGCAGTGCTTAAGTGTATTTCGCTTATGCAACGGCGGTGTATTTCAACATTAATCGATAATAGCACAGCCAAGTTTTGTAGTGTAGTGTTTTCATAAGGTAGCAACATAGCTACGCTAAAATTAAACTGTCCTTAGCCAGAAAAATAAATTATTTAAAGAAAAAAGTGAAGGATTGCAGAGTACAAAGTGTTATGCCAGGGCTACGCTCCAGACAACAGTCTGCTCTTTTGCAAGGCACCATCCCCCTAAATAATACAATCGTTGTTGTAGTTTATAAAACATTATCAATAATGTCGGGAGAGGAAGATCAATATGTCTGTCACTGTGGTCAGTTCCCGGCAAGAAAGTAATATTGATTGACCTTGACAAACAGGAAGAAGCCATTCCAAATATAGCCAATCATTTCACGGTCGGGACTGTCTCGAGCCATTAGACTGTAAAGTTTGGGAATCGAGAAACACGCACGGATCCATTATTAGGCTATATAGACCACCCCAACATTTATGCGTCGTCCCCAAATAGCAGCTGAATGGTGTTACTGAGAGAACCGCTTTTTTAATGTCTGTCCCCGTTTCGGGCCTTCACAAATGCAGTCCATAAGAGAGTCGTAAAGTTTTATAACATTCCAACGAAAAATATTTTTTTTTAATGGAATGCAGTGTAATAAATTCATAATATCCGATGAGTGTCTGTTTGCATATTTAAATGGCCTATATTCATTTTCCTGATACACCTTTGTGAGATTTTTCAGTCGACTGCAATTCACCTCTACTTCTAATTTTGTTCCATACACTTAATAAAGCTCATTGTTATACCGATTATTGAGTTATATTGAGCTAGTTTTCGATACGTGTCTGCCTAATAATGTTATATACATATTTTTATTTGAATTACATTATTGGTAGCACTATTATGCAGCAAGCCCTCTGGCTAAGGGCAGTTTGTTTGAAGTGTAGCAATGTTGTCTTTACTCAGCACTGGAAGAAGTATTATAAATCCTACATGGTGGAAACGCTTATCATCTTGGTTATGCTTGTGTCAATTGTGTTAGAATACACCGCCATCATAAAAGTATAATACCTTCAAGCATATATATAAGCAATATTTTTTATCATCGGTAAGCTTAATCTCATTGGTATAGTCTTAGAGTGATAATGAAGGTTATGTAATATAACCAAACATAGGAAACAGGGATTTTACTTGCCTTCTTGTAGTTAACCTGCCACTACATGCTTTATTCCAGATCAAGTCATAGCTTGTTCTCTCGTCACATTTTCATTGAAGTTAAAACAGGCTAAATGTAGTCGGAAGAAAACGAAATTTACCGTTAAAACATCACTCAAAGAAGAAAACCAAACATTAGAATGATAAACATAAAATAATGTGTTGGCGAAAATCAAAACGATATTGTAACTATGAATACTATGAATTTATTTTTGTCATGCTACCTTATTCTGTTTAAGAACTAAATTTAAGAAGAATTTTTCATTGGATCAGTAAGAAAATATTATTTTGAGCCATGGTTTTACAATACAGTGTCATTATAGACACACATCGAGTCAGACCGACATGTGGTAGTCCTCCGTCGGTTTTCCTCTTGCAATATTCGCCCAAAGATAGGATATTAATAACGTACATATACATGTATGTGACGAAAGCCCCTATGGCAGATTTCGGAGATCGCAATGTGCTTATTGTAGTGTAAATCAAATTCTCCAGTCATCGGATGTTAATAAAAAAGCCTTGTTTCAGTATGGTGCTGTGCAAATAAAAGCACTTTACAGAAAGCGTCTAAGCTTGATACTCCCTCGCGGCGAGGTCAAAGTTACCCTACAGCTCCAGCCAATGTTCTCCATGATTTCCATCGATATCGGACTCTTCTCTTTCTCGACTGGCGATAAACTTTTTTTTCTTATCTGAAGCATTTCCAGAAGTGTTATTGGTTTCTGATCTTATCTTTTGCATTAAAAGTTTCATGTTTACATTTCACTCGAAAAGACTAAAGGTTACACAAGAGGAACATAGGTATTTGAAATTAAGAGCACAGAGTTGTTGATTGTCACTAATTCGACTTAATTGCATGCTCCACAAATAATATATATAATAGTATATACATTTACTTGTATCATATTCCATCGTCCTGGTTGTTTTTATATTTTATTTTTAAAATAAAGTCAGTTTATGTTATTTTGTCAACATTGTTGTTCTCCACACTTATATGGCGACAGAGTGTACACTTCACATTGTTCCTTGCCAAATTACGGTGGAATACCGGGACGAAACCGCCCCCGCGATTCCCAGATGTACATCGTGTGACTCACTCCTGGTCGACAGGCGGACTCGTCTCCGTATAGCACACTTGCTAACCACTATTAAAGCCACGGTGAAAAGGAAAACGGAAACATAGAACAATAATAGTGAATTGGATGAACACAAAAAACATGTATGACACGATCAGATTGGTTTTCTTAAGGTTATCTTGATTAATTATGCGCATGTCTTCGATATATCCGTATTCATATACCAAAGGCACTTGGGCATGCTTTTAATATTGGTTGGGGTTTAACATCGCACTTAATGATATTTCACGTATATGACTACGGATTGTCAATTTCACACTGTTCTTTGTTTAAACACGTGATGGAACCACATATTTAACATTAACATTAATTTCGATGAGTTTGATAAGTATTTAAGTCATACTTAAGTTTATTTCAGTTATATCGCGACGTCTCCAGTAGCTTTTGTGAGAAAATCTCAGGACACTTTTCATGCAATATGTACATTTATTATGCCCCCCTTCTAGTGAGAGGGGGGCATATAGGTTTTACTTTTTCTGTCCGTGTGTTCGGCAAGCTTTATGCAAATTTCCCCATAAATTATGCAAATTGGCTCCATTTGTCCGGTAAGCTAGTCCGGAATGTGTCTTGGTTACTATTTCACTTAGGATTCTTAAACTTCCATAGTTAATTCTTCTATGTATGCAGATGTGCAACGTAGACCAAAAAATCACGGAAATATGCAAATTTCCCCATAAATTATGCAAATTGGCTCCATTTGTTTTGGTAAGCTTGTACGGGCTGTATCTTGGTTACTATTTACATTAGGCTTTTGAAACTTGAACAGTGAATTCTTCTTTGGACGCGGATATGCAATGTTGAACAAAAGTCATGGAATTATGCAAAGGTTGTCTGGGCTGTATCTTGGTTACTATTTTACTTAGGCTTTTAAAACTTGCATACTGCATTCTTCTTTAGAAGCAGATATGCAACGTATAAAAAAAATCCACAGAAATATGCTCCCTTTTTTAAACTTCCATGTTGCATTCTTCTGTATACGCTGGTGTGTAACGCAAAGAAGGAAAAAACGTTAACGAACAATTACGGAAATTATTCAGATGTTCAACGTAGACAAAATTCACGGAATTATGCAAATTTCTGCATTAATTATTGGAATTTGCTTTGTCAAACTTATTGTTTTTTTCTTCCATCTCTGTCCTGGCTGTGTCTTAGTTACTATTTAACCAAAGCATTTGAAACTTGCATACTGGATTCCTATCCATGTGCAGATGTGCAACATGTAGTTATGTCCGTGCCATGTGGACTTCGGAGGTGGGGGCATATTGTTTAGCAATCTATGATTGCTTTTCTCTTGTTACTTGATGAACTTGTCATACACCAGTCAACATCTTTGGAACATTGAACTTGATAGTTGGGTCAATAAATTCTTATGACAGAAGAATTTCGAGTATTGGATCCCTGAGGCACTATTGGGAAAGAGCATGTGATTGAAATCCATTTGTGCCGCAAATTAACATTTTCACACCTAGCCATCCACTTGTACCTCACAAAGGTGCAAATTCGACGAGCCTGTTGTCAGTTCGAGCTATTTCCCTGTAGGGGGTGAATTTTCAGATGTAATTACGCTCATATTGGTCGTATACAATAAGTGTAAGCAAGGGCTATAGCTTTTATTATTACAAAACCGGTCAAAGTTGCCCCGGTGTATTTTATAATATGATGCGAAAGATGGCGTTATATACATCAGAAAACAGAAATCCGCATTTCCAATACATGTAGATCTGTTTTAAATAAAACGAAGTCTTAAAGATAAAACGTATTAGACACGACCAAAAGAAACATAAGAAGAAAAGCCCCAATCTAATTATACATGTATTATGAAGATAGGTAAAATTCACTGACTGGGTTGAAGTTCGGGAGAAGTGCCTATGGTACGGTTGGAAAATAGTAGAAACGAAGCTACTTTGTTGGGTAGACAACTATGTCCACAAATTCTAAGAGAATACTTCTTTTTAGCTGGACATTGCACAAACACTGCAAGACAATTTCGTCTACCAGTTGCGACTTTATGATTCCATTGCTACGTCAGATTGATCCAATGTTCGTAGTTTTTGTTTCTTTGATAATAACTACCCCACAACAGTATATTCACATATAGACACATTTATCCAATTTATTAGCTGTTAGTCCTGATCGATTAACGTAAAAAAAACAACGGACACATTCTCTTGGTATGAATATAATTTGTAATGAAAGTTATGTTGAAATAAGTTTGAAAAAAAATAATAATTGGACCTTCAGCAATGTTTGTTATCCGGATGACCTCAGCTTTGATAAAAATGAGATATAAAATTACACAATGTAGTCCTCGCCATACTAACCTTGAGACAAAAACAATTCCCAAAGCACCCCAGGGGTTTAGCATGATCTCAAAGGCTACAAGGTGACTGCATAAATACCTTTCTTCTAACATGGTATTTTTTTATAAAATATTATTTGACAGGTATGTTTTCGAAAAAAGGAAATAAGCCAAAGATTTTACCTCAAATGACAATCCTATCAACACCTATAAAACTGTTTAATCAAATTATTCGGATACACCTGACACGTGACGGACTAGTGATAAAAGATCTCATTGATTAGTTTTACTATTTAAGATAGATACGGCTACAATAGGTAACGTAAGTCACATTTTCTTCCACTTGCTTTCGGGTGACTTTCTTCAAACGCTGTCGCTGTGGTTCGAATACCGAGCGTTAGAGCCGTTTTCTGTGTTGCCTTTGAGTGCGCAGAAAGCGGCTGGAAGTGATCATTTGCATTTTTAAATTCATGCTACAGGTAGAAAGAATTTACGATACCATTAGAATTGGGGTGAGTTACATATCACATGACTTGATCTACAGGCCACATAATAGATAGCAAATTCAACCATGTGCATCTTTTTACTGGACTCGTACATTTCTTCTAATAATAGTCAGTAATAATGAAGATGTTCTCAACAACGAACCAGCTTCTGAATTCTCAATATTTCTTTAGTTGCTGCCATTTAGGTTAAGTGGAGATGAAAAACGGAAATAGGTTATTCATTAACCAATAATGCAACGATTCAGCCAATTTTGGATCGTATCAGGTGATATACAATACGAGTGCTGTTGTTCCTTGCCTGGTATAATCCTTTTTTTTAAATTGTTTACGGCTAGTGAGGGTAGAAGCAGTCAGAGACTTTTTTGGGGGGAAAACCGTGGTTATTTCGCTGTTTATTCCTCTCGATGTCCTACAATTAATATCTACTCTCTGAAAGAGACGAACTAATGTCAAAAGGCAATGAACTAATTTGACGCTAGAACACCGATCCGGACCATAACAGATATATCTTCATTTATATCGTCATACCGATGGAATGTGCCATTTTTAGATAGCTCCATTTTATTTAGCTAAAAGCACTGGCCCTGCATCCAATTCGGACATAACATAACTTAGCTTTGGACGGAAGAATTGGGAGAAATGATCGATGCTCCAATGAGAATAAAAAGTAACCGAGACGGGAAGCGTTGAGTGCATGGTTTATTTTTCCCCACACACATGCATCCGTTGTGAATATATTTGATGGAGCTGGAAATTTTTTTAGACCAGTTACACTATACATTTTTTTTTTTACAATTTTGTCATTAATTCACATTTTGAAGAAAACAGTACAACCAAACTCTGCCAAAGTATTTCAGGTAGATCAGAGGCGAGCGATACTAAATGTTATTAAAATTGTTTTAAAGAAAACTACCGCCTTATTGAGCATGGGTTTGTAGTCAAGGGTGCAGACGTCACAGCCAGTGGGCTGTATTTATAATGATTCCACTGGATTTAAAAATAAACTGTAGATTCGTCCATTTGTAAGATTAGCTTAGTGCAGCTGAAACCGAGTAGGACTGGTGCCCTGTAGCCATACATAACGGCACTAATCGCAATATGACATTAACAGAGCAGTTGGTCAGAAAATGAGGACAGCTGAAAATAACTGATTAACTGAGCAATGATTGGATGGATTGCAGCTGGCCGAATAACACCAGAACTGTCTCCTATAAGGGCATCGATCTTTTTGTCCTTTGATATTTCTATACCAACCAACCCTACCCTATATGATTTGAATATGTGATCAATCAGGTGGCAAACCGTGCAGAGTCGATAGTTCCGGAAATACTGTACCCTAAGGACAGTTAGCGGTTAGAGATCTCTGTCTGAGGAGGAAACTGAGATTGGGTATCTTTCCTTCGTCCGCAGAT
>JAVFBW010162637.1:0-11563 GCA_034783835.1 Mopalia ciliata
TGACCTGAGCCGAAGGCAGACGTTTAACCGACTGAGCCACCCAGGCGCCCCAACAAGTATATTGTTCTGATTAGTGAATGAGGACAAGCAGTTCAGCTAATTGTTTATGAGGCAAAGAATGGGAATTTGGAGGGTCTATGTCTGGTCTTGTCCTAGGTAATTAAGGTGGGGAGCTGGTTCTGTGAGTCTTACCTAAGTCGTATTTGGAGGAGGGTTTTTTTATGATAAAAATTATTATATATACTCTTCAAGCCATCTGATAATAAAATTAATTCCAACGTGTATTAACTCTGTAATCAAGCCAAAAAGAAACGCATTCCTGACATATCGGTCTGGTCTTTGTTTGCGTATACTTTGTTATATGAGGAATAACTTCCCTTTGTTTTAATAAGGAAAGTCACGTGTTTATCAAAGTGCAGTGATCACTAGCCATGGGTTATGAAGGTAAAGAGTAAAGGATGCGGTGGAGCTGGACACATATAACAAAGCATGTCGTTTATGCATAACACTGATGTTGCTTATTTTCATACGGCTGGTTTGAAAAAGATATAGACTTGCTCTCCAATGAATCAATATATGATAGAAACTAAGGCTTCCTGTGTCAAATCCATGATTTATCAATTAATTTGAGTTTTCCTTGCAACAAGTGATAAACATACGCCATCATATGTTACGGAAAAATGATGATTGAAGATAATTTCAGCATTGGAGAATTGTAGCAGCGGTTGTTAAAGTAATACTTATGCAAAACTAAATTGTATGGAAACCCATTCAAGTTACTTGTTTTAGCTTGATGGTAATCAAATGAGTTAAAACCTTTTTTCCCAAGAGAAAAATGGCCAAATACTTACCATTAATGTCATTCTTTGTACAATCTCACGAAATCTGTATGCATGCTTTTTCATTCTAAAAATGTTATTATACTCTAAGACGCCTGATTTCCCTATGTAAGTTAACCTATGTAACATCCTATAAGTATTTCGGTCGTACTATCAATGATTTGCTAAATGATGACGATGATATTAAACGTCAGTATCGGTCATTATGCATACGATCGAACATGTTAATTCGAAAATTTGCCATCTGCTCTGTTAATATTAAGGGACTGCCTTTTCAATCCTGTTGTACCAATACGTACTGTCCTGTTTTCTGGAATAAATTTAGTAAAGCATGTTTGCGTAAACTTAATGTTTGTTACAATAACTCATTTAGGACTGACGAGTCGACATAGTGACTCAAGTACATTTGTTAACAATACTATGATTTACTTTTCTGAACTTCTTCGAAAAGGTATATATAGCCTGGGAAGCAGTTTAATTGTGTCCAAGTGCGGTGTTATCCTGTTTCCTGCTAGTTAACAGATGGAACAGCTAACTGTTTATGTAAATCCCTACAGTAAATCCACACAACGAGTGATTAGTATGTGCCCATAATGTTACAACTATAAAATAAGATGCACCCAAAATGTTCTTTCTCACCATTTAGAAAATAATTATTATATAACTATTTGGGCGCCAGTGAAAATTTCAAAACGACTGAAAATTTAGAATGAATATTTAAAAGAGGGTTAGTTTAATTAAATTTCTCTGGGCTTGCTTTACACGTTTATTTTCTTATTCCTATCAATCATTGGTTGAATTTTAACACGTGGTCATACAAGCAATTATGTATTCAAACTACAGGTCCGATAAAACGGTAAGCATACTCGCATAACAAGCAACCTTGTAATCAGTTAACCATGGCTATTTAGTCGGAAGTAAAATGTCCGCGGCCGTGGCTTAGTGGTTAGCCTGTCTGCTACTTCGATGTACCACCCATGGGTTCCAGTCCGGCATTCAACCATCAGGTATTTGAGTGAATCATACGATGAGTTCCCAGTAATCCCGGGGTCGTTTTTGCGAGGGTTTTCTTTCGATTTTCCACCGTATTTAAGAAATTGAATGCCCTGAGAATGACGTCAAACCCCAATCAAATAAGTAGAAGTAAAAGACGCCGTTTGTCTCGGACCAAAGTTTATTGTTAATGTTAACTGTACTAATATATGTCATACAATAAAACATTAAATGTATTCCTGTTCCGTCATAGTTGATCAAATAAAGGTGCATAGACATCACTGGTCCGAGCATATCCTCATATTAACTTGTTTGTTTCTATTATCAGGAAACAGTATATACACGAAATTACTGTTCCTTTGAGAAACTTATTCCGATAGTAGCCATGCTATTTTATTTCTTCAAGAGAGCAATGCAATTACATATTATAATTGTGTTATTTGCCTTTTTACTGCCACGACACACGGCTATTATATAAGTGAAACAAACTTAAGCCCTGTCTTAAACATAGGTCACTCACAAATAAAACATTTAAACATTTACGGAATTTCGATATAATTATTTTAGTTTCATGTTCATTGAAGGTTTCCGTTTCGACCGCTGTTCATTTTGTTAACCTTATTTGGCCAATTAACACACATAGATCAACATTTAAGCATATTTTTCTCAATGTACCGTATGCCTAATTTTAGAATACACTCACTTCGACGATAAAACAGTATCCAACAAAAGGATGCTAATGGCCGCCAGATACGTATATAATTATAGTATTGGAACGCTGTTCAAATAATTTAATCCCATTCATTGTAACTTTGTTTTAACAGAATAACGCAAAATACATTTTCATTTCTGTAAATAATTTATTTACATTTGGATCGTGTCGATAAAGTTAAATCTTTGGTATAAACACTGTCCAATATAGACTAGATTACAATTTGTAGAATTTGACGCCATTATCTATACATTTATTTACATGTGTACATATTTCAAATATAATAAAACAACTTAGTTGGAACTTAATTGCAGTAGAGATTACCATGCAGCGGGCATGCACAATTTGAGTTCAATTCTTTAACAACATAAATGAATACCTATTCATTTCTTATAAATAATAACAATACAGACCCTGACATAGTTAGACCTACTAGAATCGTTTTTAATAAATGGGAACCTTTGATAACTTTTGTTTGGAGCTTTTTTAGAAATTTTTGTTTATAACTTTCGTTTAAAAATGAAGATTAAAAGAATTTTCGTTATTTTTGCATAACACTTTCTTAGTTTGAACATATGCTAGTTTAGAAAATTTTGCAGATTGAAACCTGTCCGGAAATCGAACCCACGTTCCTCAGAGTTAGGCACCGAATCGCCAGGAGTAAATGTAGAATCTATTCCAACTAAGAAGGGGGTTATCCGAAAATAACTAAAATAATGGGAACCTTTGTTTATAGCACAGTTGTTTTGTTTTGTAACACAGAATATAGTTCATATATGAAAGAAACCAATAGCAAACATTTCCCAATGAAAACAATGTATAGCAACGCCAAACCCTGTTCTGAAAAATGCTGGAAATAACGCATTACAGGCACCATTCTTGTTTTCGAAGCATGAAGGGCTTGGGTTCTGTCTTTAAAGGAGAGGGGATTCCTGTCTGTCAATATAGGACCAGGTGTGATTGGTCCATTTATTTTAGAATTCTCAAACTGTAGTTGGCCTAACTTGCTCTTGATTCAGTTACAGTCTTTTAACTATGTTTGGTCTTAACTACAAGGATTTTCATCGTGGACCATCCGCACAGACTGTCGTTCTTTCCTGTGTTAAATACGGGTGATATCTCAAACGTGTTAAGTCTTTGCTAGATTCTTTTCTGGGAACAGTCCGACAGAGGGCGCTGGAGAGTGAAAGATCTTCCGGAACAATGGCGGGTGGAAACGGAAGGAATGCTGGATGAGCATGCGTCATATGTGCCCAATACTGCAGACCAGGAATAGACATTCCACCAGGTGAGGAGGGCAACATTGGTCGATATAACATTCTCAGATGATCAGGAATAAAATGTGCTGAGTGGAGGGCACCAAATCTTTCATCCGGACATTTCATCGATAGTGGTGAACCATCTGGAACAACAAGACAAAAACAAATTGTAAATCAACAATTAATCAATATTTAGTGCTCTGGGGCCGGTTGCTCAAAACCAAGATTAGTCCTAATAGCAGATTAAATCACTAATCTAGGATTAGAGATAGGCCTCCAACATGGAGTGACGTCATCTAATCTAGGATTAAAATTAATAGTGCTTTGAACAACTGGCCCCAGGTCATACTAGTTTTGCAAAATTCAGTTGAATTTTTACTGCATTTGTCTGTATCTGGAATCAGTTTCCCTTTCTCTACACGTTGGATAGGCATGTTAGTTAGGCCTACAGCCGAAAGTTTTCCCTATTTCTACAAAAATTATAATGTTATCTTGCGTTTTGAATAATGACAGCTTAAATTTTAAATCATTCACTAGTGATTTACTATGATAAATAGCATTGAAAACATTTGCCAGAAAAAAAATTGTCATCTATTTATTTATTCATTCGTTAATGCATTCCATTATTAACCAATTAATGCATTCGATCGTTCATTTATTTATGTATTCATTTCATGTTCCATTATAGTGCGATATAATTTTCTTTGACCCATTATATTGTGGCGAAGGAAATATCTTACCTCTGATGTTAGGAGACACAGCTCCCGGAGATCTGTTTCCAAAGTCAATTAAACCTGGGTGTGGCATCTGATGCCCATAAGACTGCATTCGTATCAAGGATTCCATGTTCTCTCTGAAATAAATAAGAGCGAAATATTCGTTGTGAAAGTTTCAAATTTTGTATAACCTATTGTTTGTCCAGACTGTCTTATGGTTATATATATAAAAGCAATGTAAATGTCAAGCTATTATACCTGTTCTTATAGTTAATTGAATAATCTGATCGTGTTTTACTATCAATGATAAAAAAGAACTTTGCGATTTCAATCCCTTATACCAACATATAGTCTAAACGTAAAATCTAGCATTTTGTAAGAGGGTGCTATTAAGACCTTGACATTAACAAAGGGGTTTTCTATTTTAGCAAATAAACAAAATATAATTTAATGAACAAGAAGTCTGTTTCCTAGCAATTAAAACTGTCTTTAACTGTATATTTCACTCCTAATTAAAAATATTTTCTGAAAAGACTTTCCATATAAAATGAAAACATATCATCCCAGATGTACATGTATATTTCACTCCTAATTACAAATATTTTCGCAAAAAGACTTTCCATATAAAATGAAAACATATCATGCAAGATGTACATGTTCCTGAAATTTCAACAACAACAAAATTAGTCCAGTAACAAAAACTGTCAGTCGTACCTTTCTATATCTGATAATCTGGATGAATCTCTGAACCCTTTAGCAAATGGATTGCTATCGATTTTAAGCTTTGTTATCTGAAAAAGTAATAATGTTTATCTATATATTTTCTCAATAGTGGTTATCAACATAAAAGTCAAATGACATTACAAAGACATAGATTGCAAAAACATCTTATTTGGAAAAAATATATATATATTGTCCTCTATGTTGGATCGTTGATTTTTTATTTTGCTATTTTATATTTTTTGATGTATTATAAATTTTAAACTTTCAATTTAGAAGTCTTAAATTTAAGCAAACGAAACCAGAATAATCTGATTACTCTTTAAGCTGTGTTATGTTAAAAGCAAAATCACATCTAAGAATTTTATAAAAAAATCCATGTATATCCTGTTTTGAGAATAAGTGCATTGTTGATTTAATTTTGCAAAGAACTGTCAACTTAAGGAAAATCTCATATCAATACACTACAGTTATTGATACAAATTCCTTATTTCTGTTCTCAAACGGTTTTATTTTTATAAGTTCAATTGCTTCGTTTTGAATACAACTATAAAAGCCCACTATATATGAGAGGGCAAAATTTTCAATTATTGAAACAAAGAGTAATGACGCTATTTTTTCTGTACAGTACTTACCAACTGGTTTTGATACGCTGTTACGGCTATGAACTTGCATTCAGGAAATACAAATGTTCTATAAACCTCGGCTTTTAGATCGTCTGCGTACTGAGGAACCTGACCGCCATCTTTAGTCCTGATGATATGGATCCTTGGCTGGTATTTATGCATGGAATTTAGTACTATCTGTAAGTCAAAAATATCCAGAAAATAACATAAGGTTTTTTATGGCAATTCACACAATAATTCTGTGTGAAGCTGTGATAGCATTTTGGGGGATCATTTCCGGGTGTCAATATCAGAATTAACATTGTATCTGTTCATTATAGTACAGACAATAATGGGATTTTTTTAGTAAGCTTAGAAAAATGCGTCATTGCCTCTGTTAATGTCTTGGATCTTGTAACTAACACTTTTTTTTATTATTAATTATTTGTTTCAACTTTCAAAAGAAGTAAACGTTAATATGTAAAATGCATTGTATAAAAATATGAAAATAGCCTATTCCTGATATTTTCCTGATATCAATTAAATTTATTAAGCATATTTTGTTGCTTTTTTAACGAACTAAATATTTTAATTTCTTTGGATTGCATGCATGGAAGCTGAAGTTAACAAATGACATGTATGTACTTACATGTCCGGACGCTTCCATGGTATTGTTGGTAAGTTTGACTTTCTCGAACGATATGGACTGTTTCAGAAGCTGGTCTCCGGCTATGGGGGCGTCTGGGTGAGGATACAGCCTGGCCGGAAGAGGAGGGTCGGCTTTCCCTGCTACAAGCCACGAGGAGCGGTGATAAGCGTAACGATACCTCTTGTTGTCCACCCCAACGATATCCATCAATACCAGATAATTGTGCTCGGGATTCAGCCCAGAAAAAGACACTCGAACGGTTGGAAACATTCGCCTGTCAAACAGAAAAACAAAACCATTATATACTACTTGGTATTAATTATTACTAGAAGTGTCTAAGATACCTAATAAATACCTCTGAAGATTTCAACACATATATACTGTTCTAATCAATTGTAGTTTCTTTAATAGTTTTACTAATTCTATCAATATATCTTCATGTGATTTAAAATCAAAACGCATTCGAAAATTATTATTAGAACCTATTAACATTGGCAAATTTATCTTTGTTTTGGGAAGATTAAACTAAATCACAATTTAACAACATAACATTTTTGATAATCCTAAAAAAATACTAAATAAAATTTGTTAGGTTAAAATATATCTAAATTGTTTCATAAATAAATCGAAATAATAGTTTTCTGTACGCAAAAGGATACCAACAAATTAACAACTAGTTCAATAAATGGTTATTTATTTTATTTTCCACGAAGTAAACTGAGTAAATTTTTTAAAATGTGTTAAATCACATGACAAATCAGAAAGAAGGACAATCACAAGGCCTATGATTTCATACCAGATCGTCGCTTTGACTTCCATTTAATATCTCCATTCAACTCGTAAAATTGTACAAACTCATTTTCTGGGGTTGTTTGCATTCTTAATACCTGCTAAGGTCAAACGTTAACAAATGGTTGAACACGGCAAAACCAATAAAACTAACACCATGGTTTCGTGCTTTAAACAATGTTTCTATTTCACTTTTAGTCGATAATATAGCCTACGGAGTCAATTGGATTTAAAGTGGTCCCTTCCTACACTTGTCAATAGCTAGGGGGTATTTGCTAAAGCTGTTGTCAATGAGGAAGAATCATTGTTGGAAACTTGTTCTCTGGGGCGATATCTCTCGTAAGATTTGTTGCGATCATCGCTGGACACTGTGTCTTATTTGATCTTTTAAGCTATCAACCACGCCTATCGGTGCAATTCAATGGTAGCACCTCTGACCTCGAGGGAAAGAAGGGGGACAGGTGTTAAGAAACACTTAAACACAACCGTATCAACCCCTTCAATCAATAGCGTAAATGTGATAGCCCCTCAACAATTCCCCGTGGCGCTTCCGAACATCGTCTTTACGCCAGCCCTACAAATATCATTTTTCATTCATTCACTTTAAATGCTCGTTTAACCTGCATTAGGTCCTCTGTCACTTTGTGTCTATTGGGAAGGAAGCTTGTAAATAGTTTGTTCAACTGCCGGTTGATTTTCCACTACATAAAGACCGCATACTGAGCGCAGACGTCGCCATGTCCGCGCCACCACTCAGCGAAAACTAGTGTTGATTTTTGCCGCCCCGAAACAATGGGACGTCCAACCGCTTGAGCGCCATAAAGATCAACGCACAAAGGCAATACCTGAGTGGTTTTCTAAGAGGTCCGCGTTCAACCAAGAGGCTGGGCCCTTCATTCGACTGCCTGGGGCTTTTTATAACTCTTTAAGAGTCTTGTTACACTTCCACCCGTGTTAGTTGACTAAGAATACTGGGGCAATTTTCTATCCAGCTCGATCCGTTGTGACAGCAACTGAGATCTTATCAGGCGATAGGGCGGCTGTTATTTGTGAAACAGTTGAAAAGACACCTTTTTTTAATCTCCCGAAACGGTTAAGTTAGAAAATTACAGGGGGATATTAAACAACATGGTAGACTTCCAATGGCATGTGATAGTTAGACCTATTATATACTTATTCTTTCGACTTGATATTGGTTTATACGTTACAATGATGACTGGTGTTATTGTCACGCCGTTTATAGCGAAAAATAGGACCCAGACTTGTCGAAAACTGCGTACAATTAACCCCTTTGTGGCCCGAGAAAAGTAGTATTTTTCTCACTTTTGGTCTGAATGAAAAATTTAAGGCTTGACAAAGTACATAAACTATCAGGAAAAATAAGATAGCGATCTACATTTAAAGTTTGACACATTTAATTCAGAAAATATCAAATGTGTTTCCTTTTCAAACTAGATAGGCAACTTATTTTGAAAAACCTTTACTGGTCGAACCATATATTTTATACATATCCTTAGTTATAGCGAACTAAGCTGGCGATTCGGTGCCTAACTCTGAGGGTCGTGGGTTCGATTCCTGGACGGGTATCAACCTGCAAAATTGTCTGAACTAGAATCTGTTCAAACTAAGAAAGTGTTATCCCAAAATAACGAAAATACTGAGATCCTTAGTTTATTACACCAGTCTATCCTGAAAGAAATTCATGTGTAAAAATAGGATCGTTTTCTTAACGTTTTCTGTATTTTTGTATTTCACCATGGTAAAGAATATAAATTTTTGTGTATATTTTGGTGTAGTACTTTGTACTTTGGGTAGGCAGGTCTGGTATATAGTGGGCACCCCCTGTGTTGTATCACAAACAAGTTACGATTATTTACGATTATTTTTTGTAAGTCACAAAGCCAAATTTAACAGATGGTCCCGTGGCCCTTTCAGATTGCTACATACTGTTTTTCTTTCTTTTCTTTTTTATGCTAATTATTGTTTTTGTCTATATTCAATACTTTTTGTAACCATTGAATCAAACAAATTCTCACAGCTGAACTTTTTCAAATATTTTAACATAAATTTTAGTTTTGAGTAGATTGCCCAACTTTTGAACTTAAATCGTCTATTTATAGTGATGTTTTGGATGATTAAGGTTTTTACACACAGGCATTATAATAAAACGAAAGCAAAGTGGGATACTTGCTCTTTCTCTCACACACACTTCTATACACACGCACACTACAATCTGGCTCAATGCGCTCGAACAGTATAGCGTTCTTCGCAAAATCTTCACGACCGTTATATCCAAGTTTCTCACGGCATTGCCATCAAAATAACTTGAGAATTATCCGGCAGATGGCGGCACTGTGGAGAAGGGGGTGATAACAGTACTATATTAAATGCGCGTGACCGAGCTAATACTAGATCATATCACAACTTTATCAAGACTCAATCGGAAGCCTTTTGTCCATTGAACGGCTTGAATGAAACAATCTCTACTCTTTCTATCAATGTCAATGTAATGGTTTGACTTAAGACCAGCAGAATGGGCCATAGCTCCTCGTCTGCACGACTTCAATAATTCTTGCGATGCGCTAAACAAGTGTAAATGTTGCCATGAAGTTTGCCATTTATCTTTTTATTTTGTTTTATTATATAATTTTCATTAATTAACACCAATTGCACAAAGAACGCATAACATTATATAAATGCCAATTGCAAAAGTTTGTTTAAAAATAAACATACAGTCGATAAATGTTTACAAATTATTAAGAAGAACTGAGTTTTAATAGGACATATTTCTTTGTGAGGTCACATAACAAAACGGTAACCTTTCAGCCCTTATATATTTGCACACGAATACTGGTATTACGCAGCAAAAATCAACAAACTATTTTTTTAAAGTGTGCGTCTTAATTTAAAAAAAGCATTTACGCTTCATGACACCAGTTATCATTCCTCTAATCGATATTTAATACACCAGCATATCGAATTTATTTCGAAATGCTTGGAAAAAGTTTCAAATTAACATGCTAAAAAGTCTTTAAAGAGATCTCCTATACATTCCAGGTTAAAAGAGACTAGCTGTTTCCATATATGTTGTTCGAAAAATTATTTAAAAAATTTAGAAAGATAAAGACCAGAGCTCGAACCCGGCGATTTCAACAAACAGGCCATACATATGTAAAGACGGAATTCGAAACTGTATGGTAAATATGTTGTGTTTATGTCTATCCAAGAAAAAGTGTCCGGCAATATGGGCAGTGACTGTGCATAGAAAAAAATGGATGTCTTTTAATTCCTTTCAGATTGTAGTACAGACGAGCAACTGCGGATAAAGGTATATTATGAACCAGTTATAGTAAAGTATTACAGCTAGGTAAGTTGAGTATCGATGCCAGAAAGCTGGTATTTTTATTACCTGATATATCAATTTCTTTGGCCTGTAAAAAGATACATAACATTATTTTAAAGCATTAAAAATCTCACCTGCCAGACTTTGTAATTATCATTTCAGTTCCAAGTTGGTTGAACTTGTCCCATAATTCTTTCGTTTCTAATTTGCATTTGACCCCGGCAAGCTCCTCGTGACCCGAGCCGGCAGATGGCGCTGGTGATGACGTAACTCGTTTACGTAACTTCCCAAGGCCTTTCGGGGATTCTTTGATTTTATCTTCTGTGACAATCTCCTTGCACTCCATCTCAGAACAGTCGTCATCGAATTCCACATCAATATGAGCATCTGAGATGAGAAGAATCAAGACACTTCATACAATAACAATGAAGACGTAATTATAACGAAATTACACGCTAAAATTGGCGATTTAAAAGCAGTTTGTCAAATAAGATAACCGTAATGCTACCTGTTCGACATGGGATGATATTCCCCTTATTTCAAGACTGTCTGACTTTATTTTAATTATTTATCTCATTCAAACATTGCAACTTGGAATGCAATGATCACCTATTAATATTTAGTACTTGTGCCTTATACGGGAATACGTAAATTCAAACGTTAATGTACTTTTTGTTACTCGTTTTAAATTGTCAATATAATAAAACTTTGACTCGAAAACTTGAACACAATAAAGTCGAGAGTATAATATATAAAGAAATTCAGTAAAAGTGTATGGAGGTAAAAATTTCCACAAGTTCAAATTCATTCAAAATATCGCTTAATTTTTTTGCCAAACCATCTTGGAAGACAAACGTTTTGCAAATATGCATTACGAAAAGTTCATTAATATTATTTTAATCTAATCAACGATTGTGACAGCGGTGTTACTAGCATAT
>JAVFBW010162648.1:0-11562 GCA_034783835.1 Mopalia ciliata
AGGTAGTCAGTCGAGGTGAGATAATCTCGTTAATCCCTTCCGCCCTTCGATATGCATAATCTTTGAAGCACACATTTAACAATTTAAATCTAAAAAAACATTCTAGAATACTACATTTTTGGGTCAAACTTTTTGCATTATCCAGATTATGAAAAGAAGATTTTAGAAAGGCAAAAAAAAAAATAAAGTCAAAATTTTACCCTTGACTAGCGGTAGAGTCCTTAAACTTCATTCACCACTGGAACTACCGTTGTAATACCATAGGATCATAAAGGGTCTATATGAAACTCCATGTTGGTGTCACAATGTTGTGTAATACTTCATTTAATTACTTTTGGACAATTGTGATTGGCCTGTAGTCATGGTGTAGAGGTTAGGGTGCTGGACTAAAGATCTTCCTTACATGTACTGCTTACAGGTTCAAGTCCTGTAATCGACCCAAGGTACATGTATATGAAAAGTCACACCAGGTGACTAGGGAAGTCGAGTTTGGGGGTTATACTAGGCTTTGCAATTTTCACCATACATATATACTTAAGTAAGACCGTCCTCACAGCGAATAATCCATTCAAAGTGAGAAAACCTCGAGTAAGCGATGTCAAAATACAATCAAACAAATCATGATGTATTTTGCTGAAATAGTGTGTTACTGATTTAGTTATTCAGATCCTGTAACTGGTAGTAATTGTTCCACGTCTAGCATTAATATAAGGCAAACCATGATGGCTTGACTTCAGTAGAACACTGGAGCCTTGGGACACATCCGTTAATAGGCAAGATCTGCTTTACTCTTTGGTCCCTTTGGGGCATTCCTTTAGGACCAGATGTGAGCACTTAGTTCTAAGATTCTGTGTGCCGGATAAGTGACACAGAGAGGCATTGGTCATTCATTGGGAATATGGAAATTTCCCTGTCATTGTGGTCAGTGGATATTGGTAAGATACAGCCCCTTGGCATCCATTTAGAGCCTGTGGTCACTGGGCTGATGCTATATTCAATCCAATAGTGTTCACGTGAATGGGCAGCAGAGTGACCACTGCATAGGATCCCATCTCTTGCATGCTCGGCCTAACTGATTGCACCAGAATTAAGAAAACTAGGCTGCGGAATGCTAAAGAGATAAAACTTGTCAATTATCTACAGAGAGGAAGACAGATGACCATGGGCCCGCAGGTTAAGATGTCTTGGACAGCCGTCAATGGCCAATGGCTCGGGAGATTCACTTGTCACCAGCTATTGCTACCACTCAAGCGTGAAATGCTTTTATTGTCTCGCCTCACCATTGACAGGATGATCTCATCTTGGTAAATGAGAAAAGGCCAGTTAAAGAAAATCAAACTGAATTCCGGGGCAGTTAACATGTCCTTGAAGTGCTTTCGACACACTAATCAATAGCTCACTGGCCACTCTGGTGGTATCTCAAACACCAAGACATTCATTAGAAAGCCAAGGCCTCTGGCAGCAAATCTATCATTAATCCTATTGAAAATTGACTTGGCATAAATGCATTTCTGGAACCCAACTGGATTTACCTGTTAACTATGTAACAATGAAAAAAAAATACAGTATCTGAATGATGTCTACATTATGCATATTTTGAATTTATCAGTATTTTGAATGAAAATTTAAAAAATTATATCCATCAATTTCACAAAAAGCTCTCAGAGCTAAAGGGGAATAGGAAGCTGATCTGTTTGTGGTCTCTATTGCATCTGGTTGTCGTCATGTATTTGTCATGTCTTGTCTTTGTTGTTGCCAGTGGTGTTGAGGGTGGTTTCCTTCACCCATTGGGCTGACACAAAGTCATATAGTTGAAATAAACTTGAGAATAATGTTAAAACCCTATCAAACAAACACATAAAGCCTAAGATGGGTATGATTGTAGTGCATTTACTTGTTCATCGTCCCCTGGCTAAGGCCAGTTTGATTAGAGTAGCAATGCTGTCTTTACTAAGCACAGGAGCCAATTAAACTTTTCAACATTATGAAAACGTTCACATCTAGGTAGTGCTAGTGTCAATTTTTGTTGGAATACACCAGGTCTGCCATCATATCATATGAAATATCCCAAAAGCATGGCGTAATACACCATTCCATCAATCATTTGTTATATAGGCTTCAATCAGTAATCAACAATCAACTCTGGTTTCAATATAATTAATTAAATTTTAAAGGTAAGATTTTCAATCTTTGGTAAATGAATGAAAACATCTTCAGTTTGACTCATCATAATTTGAACACCTTATGGAGAGTTTTACCTTCTTTTGATACTTGCAAGGAGAGTTTCTGCTTTTTACTGAGTTTAGATGGGGCACAAATAACTTCTATGATCTATTGTGACCTTTAGCACTTACTTGGTATCAATTGTATTTTTGTTATTTTGGAAAAAAGCTTTTTTTAGTTTGAACAGACTCTATAGTTAAGAAATTTGCAGATTGAAACACGTCTGGTAAAATCAAGCTCATGACCCTCCGAGGTACTGCACCAAATTGCTATCAGTAAATGTGAACCCCCTAGATACCCCATTCTACAACATTATCTCTAAGGGCCCTGGGTTTGATTCTCGGACAGATTTCAACCTGCAAGATTTTCTGAACTACATGTAGGTTCTGTTCAAACTAAAGAAAGTGTTATCTAAAAATAACAAAATAGTGGCAATTTTCACGCAAATAATTCCTTGAGCCAATTGTGAAGTCTTCTGCATTTGTCTTGTATCATGTCATTGGTTATTGTCAGTTTGAGGTATGCTAGCTTTCTCTGACCGTCAAAAACAACTTAAATGGCTTAATCTCAATTTAAATTAACTAATTGTTAGATAATTCATTTGCTGTATGCCATACACAATTCAACTTCATGAGATCGAGCCTTTCTCTCAACCATCTAGGGATCTAGTCACATGATGTGGCTCCGGCAATCACAGGGGTAGTTTTTACGAGTTTTTTTCTTGTTTTTCCACCATAATGAGACAAAGAAATGTCTGAAGTTGGCAAACTGTCATCATATAAGTGAAATAACCTTGAGTGCGACAAATACTCTTAAGTGTGACATTAAAACCCAATCATACAAACAAACAAATACACAATTCAACACACGATGGATAAATCGCAGGTGTCGTCTTAATAGGAGCTGACTGCAAAGTATTACGACCTTTAAATCAGGCTGAAATGTTTAGTCCAAAGAGTTAAATATAGAGCTGGATCAGGTGCTCTGTTTATACTGTGTCTTATCCCTCAAGAATTTTCAAAGTACATGTCAATTATATATGTTTCTATAAAACTCTTGAACGATTCCTTCGAGACCTCTATACCAAGATTGTTTTTCTCTTGTTGGGCTAGCTCTTTGTCTTTTTCTCTAATGGATGTGATTAGACATTTATATTACCTCCTGTCTCACGAAGACCCACTATAGCATACAAGAGAAACAAAAATCTAAAGAACTTACTGGTTAAAGTGAAACTTCCCTCTGTATCAGACAGTTTGTATTAAACAGTTTGTATTAAACACTCGTTCTCTTTAACAGACATATTCATTGGTTTAATTTCTATATCTCTGAAATACTCATTTGTAGGCTGATTTATTCCTAACCCATATCTTGTTAGCTACACATCCAGGTTATCCATAACACAACTCAAGATTAAGGTATATTAATTTATGGAACTTGTCTGTGAGAATTTATCTGGAACATAAGATGATTCATTGATGTTAATTAATCTACAGCCCTGTGCCAGGGGATTGCTTTATAGAAATATATAACCTGTCTGAGTAGCAATCTAAGCTTATAAAAGTTGTTTTAACTGTCATGACATAAGCAGTATTTAATAAGATAAAATACATGCAGAACGTTTAACAGCAGGGCCTTTATCATAGTGCTCTGTCTGTTTCAAACATAGGCATCCTGTCTTGGCTTAGTGGTAAGCGAGTGTGCTTGCTAAAGTCTACTCCAATTTACCGTTCACAGGATCGACTCTGTCTGTATATGAGTGAGTCAAATCTGTCATCATATAAGTGAAATATCCTTGAGTACGATGTTAAACCCCAATGAAACAAACTAATCGATGTACCGTTCACTGGATCTAGTCCGCCTGTCGACAATCAGGTATATCAGCGAGTCACATGTTGTGGCTGCGGCAATCGCCAGTTGGTTTTTATGAGGTTTCCTCTCAGTTTTCCACCATAATAAGGCTAGGTGCGGTGTGACGTTGATAATCCGTCATCATATATAAAGTGAAATACCCTTGAGTTTCCTCATGGTTTTTCATTGTAATTAAGCAAACAACAGTGTGAAGTGAGCTATAGTTTCGGTAGTCAATAAAATGAAATGCCCTTGAGTGTGACATTTAACCTCGATGCAAACAAACAAATCTCACTTGGGTTCTTTTTACATGTATCTGTTTTATTGTCCATACAGATGTCTCTGCCCTGCTTGTATATAATTTTCACAAATTTAGCTAATCATTATTGCTGAATCATTTCTTGTTCTACACCTTAGTTCACCTTTACAGAATAGCTCAAATGGGAATTCAAACAGGTCATGTGACCACTTTAATTTGCTATAACATGTGATCTGTAATAAGTACACAGGGAATTAATTTATTCCAAATGGAGTGCATTAATCAGCACTTTATATTGAACAGGCCAAATACTCTAATAATTGTGCTAAAAGTTGACATTTAATATCATAACTTGCAAAATAATTGTTGTATTTTACCTGTGTCTACCTGTGGGGGTGGTATATCAAACAATTGGTTGGAATGTATTATGAAAAGGTACAGTGAGGAGAGGACTTGTGAATCAGATAAAATTTAAAAAATTATGCCTACCACAAAGGAGTTTTTCTTCGAAGAAATATAATAGATGCATTTTGACATATTTAACGATATCAATAAAATGAAACGTTGAGTCCAAATGAGTACAGTGACATACCATTTTGGAGTTATTGATTCACAAGTTTACACCTCCCAGTTCATATACATACTACATAGTAAAATAGCCTTTAATTGAACACAGACCAAATGAAAGTTGTGAAAGTGTTAGCCAGAGGGGTGTCTCAATATCTTTAGCCAGAAATCAAAAAAGGGTGTCCTATCAAAATTTTAACAGAAACAGGGCATCTCATTTTGCTGTTCCTCTATCTTTCTCATGTTCAATTTGACTGAAACTGGGTGTCTCAAATAGCTTCTTGGGTGACTCAAATACACTGAGACATCTAAGAAGCCATTTAAGACACCCGGTTTCAGTCAAATTTAACATGGGGAAGATAGGGGAACAGTAAAATGAGACATCCTGTTTCTGTTAAAATGATGATTTGAGACACCCTCTTCTTGATTTCTACCATGGTGCCCGTGTATAAAGTGTCAAAGGGTTTAGTGTTTTCTGTGAAATGTTTTTATTGCATATTTCTGTTGATTATTTGGAAGATTTACACCAGCTGTCAACCTCCCAATTGTATATATGGATTAATCAATGATATTGATGCTGTCTGGTCCCAATACAATAAGAGGCTCATGGCTTGTAATAACCCCCAGGACCTGTTTGCCCTCCAGGTCTATGTCACATGCCTTGTAAACTGATATGTGGGTGGGTGGCCTGGGGGTAGGACTGCTTGACTCCTGCACCTTGTCAGATTACGCCCCTACAGGTGTGTGTACATGTAGCTCATTAGTGTTAATTTCCTTCTCACCTGAACATCCCCATAAGGTGTGTTCTAACCATTGTATTTATTGATGTGGACTTAGAAGCATCATAGTTGATGAACTCTTGGGCTTAAAACTCTTATTCGTTTGGTTTTTAAAATATTTTATTCATGGTCTTTCTTGTCCAAGAGATGAGATAGTGTTTCACCCCTTCTTTATTTGATAACTTTGCAAAATCTGTTAAATAAAGCATTTTAAAACAAATACTTTTACATTCACCTCCTTTTGTTTCATATCACCTTACCCTATACTCTTATTTACTTCATTGCTGTTCAGAATTAGCAAATCAGAGGAAAATGCAAATGTAACATTACCTAACAAAATTTTAGAGGACTGATGTTTAGGTTATGCCAAAAAAGATTACAGCACAGGCCTGTTCACTCATTTACCTGATGGTATTCACTCGATCCTGTGAATAGTACACCGAAGTAAGATTAGTAAGCGCACTTGCTACCCATATTATAGGTAGGCTATATATGACATTGGGTACTAAACAGCCTCTTAAACATAGCATGCAAGTTAACTCACTAGAACACATATTAATATCTGTAACACAATTGGACATTTTTATTTTTAGCAGCCGAGAACACTAAAAAACCTGATTGTATTATAAATTTGCATTTTAAATAACTTTGTGAAGATTCCCAATTCATGTGTGGTTGTAGCTTTTTGAAAAATAGGACGTCTTTATAGCGTAAGTATTGTGTTCCTTACAATAAAATCCGCCCATCTCAAACACTGTATCCAACTTACAGTACAGAAGAGAAATAACGGACTGATCAATGCGCTTATGACGCATGTTTCTTGTAGCCGTAATTGCATCATTTTTTCAAGTTGTCAAGCCTATATATATGTGTCGTCTTGACTCTTGGCACGACAGCGTTTGGTAGAGTTAAATGCATGTACTCAGACAACACAAACGGAAATATGTTAAAGGCCACCAAAATATTGTTGAGGGATATAAAGAGGCAAAACTGTCAAATATTGCTTTTATTTATAACACAACTGACTTCAAGTAGAGAGAGACTGCCAGTGACTTTCAGTGTACTGTAAATGAAATACTTGCATCTGTGTTTTTCTGTTGGTGTATAAAAATGCATTTCATTATTAGAATTTATTGTGGCGTGGCTTTAAATAGTGGTGGTGTGTGCGCTTGCTAATCCTACTTTGATGTACCATTCACAGGATCCCGTCCATTTTTCAACCATCAGGAAAATTAATGAGTCACACAATAATGCTCTGGCAATCTCAGAAGGTTGTTTTATGAGGTTTCTCCTTTTGTTTTCCATGTATTGAGTCCCTTTTTTATCCTTTTCTCAGCTACTTTTTATATGGTGTATGACATACATGTAAAGTGCTTGTGTCCAAGTGTTTTGTAGACAAATAAAAAACATAAATCACTATGAGAATAACATATATTTAGTCAGTTATTTTATCCTTCTCTCGGCTACTTTTTATATATAGTTTAATGTTTATGGGAGTTGGATTGTTGTTAATGGACATTTGGTTAAACTAAGTCGTAAGATCTCTCACACATTTGGATTCGTGCCATAGGTTTATATTTCAATTTCTATCATCCCCCTACTTTTATGCCAGCATGCTGAGAATCATCCGAAGTTTATAACATCTCTAATCACAAAAAATCCATAACAATGTCAGAACTCTTCATCAATTAGTATGTCTTGTTGTTGTGAGCTGCTAATCAGCGCACTTCGGATATCGTGGTGAGATGGCTTTTGGCAATAAATCTTGCTGATTTCTAGCTTTAATAACCACTAAAATGCTCTTGGCTCTGGATTGGCCATAGGGAACCTTTCTGGCTTGGACAATGGCGAAAAGCTACCCAGATGCTTGATAGGCTATATGTTTGATTCAGCTGGTGACCGACCACTATAAAGTGGGACACCCCAATCACCGGATTGCAGATACCGTAAGATATTTTAAAAAGGAACTGCAAACAACGTTACAAATGTAAAATGTTTACGTAATTAGTTTCAAAATCGTCAAACAGAGAAGCTGTAATAACACCTTTTAAAAAATCAATACCATTTGGCTTTATAGGTGAAATCATATGTCTATTTTAATAACATTGTGTGATATTCGCTGCAAGCCGAGTACAGTAAATTGGTATTGCAGCGCAACTACAGGTAACGCCGTAACACATTGATTGGCTGCTCTAGTCTTCAGGCCTGTGGTCGTCCGGTATAGGAGTGAGGCACAAGATCTGATTTTCAATCAAGATTTACCTTGACTCATGCATAATTCACTGGCCTTGAAAATAAATTTCTGAGAAAATATTGCAATTGAGAAGTACAGCAGACTTGCTTCCCTAATGTATTCTAGTTTATTTTCTACATATAATTTATGTTAAAACACCAAAAGGCCATCAAAATACATACAGACTTTATGTCTTGTGCTTTGCTGTTATACAAAAATACACAAAATGGTAAGAAAATACTGTTTAAAAAGTTCTTTTTTTTTCACACATAAATTAGGATATTAAGATCGCCAGGTCTGGCAATGTCAAGTTGGTTTGAGTAAACAAACTCATTTTATGTGTTAACCTAGATGTATCTAGCTGGAAACAACAAAGCTATAACCTGACCTATCACAGACTTATTTACAAGAAATATCAAGAAATGGGCTTCGCTTAATTTCGCTTTTTTCATATGACTGCAGAGAGAGGCCTCAAGACTGTGACTGAGCAGTTTTGGCTGGTAACAAGAAATGGCAATGTACTTGTTGTGTTGTGTACATTAGCATTAGACCGTTTCATAATCCCAGCGATCTGTTCTAAGACGATTCTGGTTCTCTTGTGGTTCACTGCTGGCTCACTGCATAACATGTAAGAAGAGTTGACATAGGAGTCAGGTGTCTGGACTTCCAGTCACCTACAGTATTTAACTTGAAGATTAATTGTGTTAAAACCATTAAACTGGACTAGTCCAACTCTACATTACATTGAATAAAGTCATGCTGTTGCATAAGATTTGTTCTAACATGGAAAAAGTACAAATATATACCATTGTTGAATGAAATACATATAAAATGTTTTAGTTAAAAACTTAAAATACATGCTGCAGTTCCTATTAAAATGTATGGATTACATTGTCAGCGTATGGCTAATTTTGCATTATATAGGTAAGATTCTGTTATACGATACGAAACCTTTCAGTTTTAAGATTTTCTTATCTGTACATGATTAAATAATTCTTTATGTTAGAAACATCATTTATAGTAGAGTATAAAGCTTAAATGTACAGTTGAATCTTGAAAGAGTCATATTCTGACATGAGCACACATGTACCTTGTGTTAGTTGTGTGCTACACATTATCCAAACAATAGGTGTTAATTATTATTGACGTCAATTCTATGTGTTTATGGTGGCAGACAGGTGTGGTGGCTCTATTTTCCACAGGTAAAGCCTCTTTATTACCTGCCTGTCCAGCTGCTTTATTAACCACAGGCCTTCAACTGCATTAAAATTACAGGTGCACTTGTTAAAAATGCGATTAGGAAGCATGTGAAAACCGAGCATGTGGTATGGGGTATTTAAGTAGGCATGCATGAGACATCCGTCAACTTAGTTCAAGCAAACCCCATGACCTCAGTTTTCTGCTTTAAGTATTATCTATGATAAAATCCCATTAGTTGATCAAATAATTAAATTGTAGGCTGTCAATACAGTTAATAAATATCTGTGATACAGTATGTGCATGAAAATAACTAGTATTATGGGTTTTGTAACTACATGTACATACCAGGTCTCTAGATTAGATATATATCATTTTTGTGTGTGGGGATGAAGGGAGCATACATTACTTCTAAATTCATTGGAATCATATATATGCATTTTTTTTATGGAGGAGTACTGCATGTAAATGTAAATCATAATTTAATTTAAAAAATTGTAAATTAGGAGAAATAATCGTTGTATTCCAGTTTATTCAGAATGCTTTTACATCACTTGATCAGGATTTTAAAAATGCAAGTAATGGTCATTTGAAAGATAAATCCAGCTACATCTTACTGAACATAGGAAAAAAAAATGTTCAGCATTTTATTAATATATTTCTAGCCAATAAATATGACCCAATGTATGCAAAACTGCAAAACAAGAACTACACAAATATTGAAATAATGTATATCCCAATGATGTTCAATCTTCTAATACAGCTTTTTTTAAGCTGGGTCCCGATTGACTCGCCCCAAGGCCATCTGAAGGGGTGCCTAGTGGTTACTTAAACCATATTGCTCAGCATTGGTCGGGGCAGTTTTGATACCTGCCGGAGTGCGCTAATGACTGAAACCTACCAGCTGACACCCAATTGCAACGTACAAGCTAGTTCAACATGTTTTACCTATCTGTGACTGGAAACATCAAGTTGAACCTAGTACCTCAAACCTTAGCACACTTCCGATGGTTTAGACACAGTTATCAGCCAGAAATGACCACATCACCAGTCAGGATTTCAAAAACCTGAATGATCGAGCATTAAACACAGATTGACTGTGACCATATGTTTCCGTTTCTTTAGATCGCAGTCAACCTGCACTGGGCTTGAGTGCCAAACACTACAAGAAATGATGTCCAAAAAATCCCCCATACATTTAACTTACAGCACCAACATTTAAGTGGTTTTCAGTGCCAAACAAGGAATCCACAAAAAATGTAAAAGTAATTTTATTAACAATTTGATGCGGTGATTATTACTTTTTTTTTAAACTTTCATTTTCCTTAAATTGGAGTTGTTACATTAACATGAAATAAATTCTTCTGCAGCATAATGGACTAACTGAGATAAAGAAATATTTCAAAACAAGTTTCAACATGACACAATATGTCTTCTAAATTACTGTTATAAGGAAGCTTTTAAAGTATCAGATGCAAATCAGTGAATCTTCTATGCTAAGCTTAGCAATATATAACTTTCAATTTACTTGATATATTACTGGCAACAATGTATGGCTTCTCAGATTCCCTGATATTAAAGTATGATGATTACATTTTCAATATGATCTAATCTCCAGTGCTCTGTAATTGTGTAATTTTTTTCTGATAGAAATTCGAGAGAAATCGTAATAAATCAGGAAGATAAACTGGATACGTCCCCCAAAGCGCCTACTGGTTGTCTTCCGGGAACAGCAATGATATAGTATGACATGTATTGGGGATTATGCTTGTGTTTTGCTTGAATGTGTTCTCAACTTCCTTCAATACATGGTTTTAAAAAAATTTCTCTTGCATAAAAGTTGCGTAATATATTGTGATTTGTTACATGCCTGCACTGAAACACTTAGATATAAATCGCTTTGATATAAAGGTATATTCACTGGACAGTTCAAAAGAGTTGAAAAAAAAGTAATTGAAAAAAAAAATCATGGTAACCTGCTTGGAGATACGCACCAGTGAATTGTGGGGGAAAAAATTACATGTCTTTCAACACTGATGAAATCTGATAAACTTCAAGATTCTCTGACACGCGAGTAGTTATGAAAGGCCTTTTTGGTCTTGTGATCATCAAGATGGAGCAGCACTTTGCTAAGTGCAATATGTTTTGAGCATAGTTGATACAGCATAAAACCTCCACTCCACCTCCAGGTATAAAACACTGAGGCAGGGCTGAGTGACCTAGACAGTCATTTTCATTTCAGGTAGGATCCCAGGGCCTTGGCTTAGTGGTTAGTATGTGCCCTTATTAAGGATACTCTAACCCCCCCTACAGAGTGTTTTAACGTTTTGCCGTTTTACTTCTAAACTTCTAAAAGTTTTTTTGCAATATTGGGTTAACGGTCAAAAATCCAAAAAATGAGTCAAAATAGTGAAATTTCAACTTCTTATAACTTTATCTAAGAAACGAAAAAAGAT
>JAVFBW010162659.1:0-11560 GCA_034783835.1 Mopalia ciliata
CCCCGCGATTGCCGGAGCCACAACATGTGACTCGCTCATATACCTGATGGTCGAAAGGCGGACTCAAACCCGTGAACTGTAAATCGAAGCATGTTCAGTTCAGGAAGCGCACTCGCTACCACTCAGCCACGGCCGCAGGCCCCAATATTATGTAAATGCTTCACATCATGGTTGTGTTAGTGTCAATTATTGTTGGAATACACCACCATCATAAAAGCGAAATACTCTTTAACATGGCATAAAACACCAGTCAGTCAATCAATCCTGCGATGTAAAACTTAGCTTCAAGTTGTCAATAGATCAATCACAAGGGGTGAAACAGCGAGGATTTTTTTTTACTCTCCTTACTGGCTCGCCATCATGAGAGTGAAATAGGGCTTGTTTGTTTGTTGGATTGGGGTTTAACGTCATACTCAAGGGTATTTAAATTATATGACAACAGATGTCCACTTTACACTGCACCTAGCCTTATTCAGTGGAAAACCGAGAAGAAACCTTGTAAAAAAAAAAACCTGCGATTGCTGGAGCCACATCATGTGACTCGCTCTGTTGTCATATAAGTGAAAAAGTTTTAAGTATGACGTTTAACACCATAAAAGTGTTTTTAGTTTTCTATTTAATATGTTTCAGAACTAGATGATCTGAAGACAGTATTATTGTTTATAGGCTTCAGCTTTGGTTTGTCACCAGTTTTAGTCTCTCTGACCGAGACAATAAGCACAGACACAATCTATGCCATGACAACTGTGATGCTCTTAGCAAATCTGCTTTTTCATGACTACGGTGCTGACTCTGCTATGTAAGTTGTTTTAAAAACCTTTTTTGTTGAGGGGCCCGCGGCCGTGGCTCAGTGATAGTGAGTGCGCTTCCTGAATTGAATGTGCTTTGATTTACCTTTCACAGGTTTGAGTCTGCCTTTCAAACATCAGGTATATGAGAAAGTCACATGTTGTGGCCCCGGCAACCGCGGAGGTGGTTTTTATGAGGTTTCCTCCTGGTTTTCCACCGTAATAAAGCTGTGTACAGTGTGAAGTGGACAATCCGTCGTCATATAACTGAAATAACCTTGAGTAACGTTAAACACGTTTTTGTTGAGGTGGACATTTATGAGCTGGCTTTCTGTTGCCCTGCGTCTCACAGAGCTTTGTGTGCCCGAGGCCATGGTTTTGTTGTAAGCGAGTGTGCTTTCTGGGCCTACTTGGAATTATCGTTTACAGGATCGAGGTTTTTACAAGGATTTTTGCCGGCTTTCCACAATATTTAAGCTAAGAACAGTGTGAAGTGGACAATTCGTTGTCGTATAAGTGTAATGGCCTTGAATTAACAAGTTAAACCCCAATCAGACAATCTCTCTGGTTGTATTCCTTATAATTTCTGTTTCATGTCTTGTTGTGAAAGTTAACAATCTTGTATAAATCAAAACACTTGATAAGAATCTTGTTTTCCTGGTTCTTTTTCAGGGTATCTTGGACGCTGTCTTTAAATGCTGGTCTTTTCGCATCTGTGTGTCTGGCCTCCCGTCTACACAGTCCTTTACATGCCTTCTCTTTGGTAACATTCTCATTGGAGTTATTTGCCCTTTGGCCATTGCTTAGACGTAAAGTCACGGTAGGTCTTTGGTATACAGATGTAAAAATAAGGATTGTATTATAGAGTTATGGCCCTTTTAAAATGGCAGTGTTATTCACCGGATTAAAACTGTCGCTGTCTTACCTCCATGGCATTGTGTATAGACTGTTTAGCTGTAAACCATGACTGGATTAAAACTGTCGCTGTCTTACCTCCATGGCATTGTGTATAGACTGTTTAGCTTTAAACCATGGCCATGTTGTGTAGTGATATTTGGTAATTTTCTAAAAATTGTGCAGTCGTCTATTTACACCTGTATAAGTACACCGGGACTATGTAATGATGCTATACAGCTTCAAATCAATGCTGTTCTGTTAAGGACTAACAAATTTAATTATGCCGTAATCAAAAATTTATGTCATTTTTTAAAACCCCATATAACACAGTAAAACATATCAATACAAAGTGCACAGAGAAGTCCCCCTTCAACACCAATAATCACATTTTTTCAATGTTTACTCATGCTCTTTCACCATATTTAACAAAGGCAGATTGGGAAATTTGTTGTTATGTATGTGAGATTCCCTTGAGTGTGACGTCAAATCCCAATCAAGCTTTCTACATTTTTTTTCCAGCCTATTTCTTTATCAGCAGATTTCCTAACTAACAAACGAAAAATCCCGGTTTAGATGAGTGGGATGTACAAAGATTATAACAAAATGAGCATCACTAGATAATATGATTTTAGTAAAGGGATAAACATCAATCAACCGGGTCTTTGTTTTTGTTTCAGTCTGCGTATCCAAGGAGTCAGGTTTTGTTGACATCGTTGTCAAGCGTGGGGGCTCTCCTGTTGTTACTGCACGTATCAACAGTGGCTGCTGTGCTATACTCATTATTACATCTTTTCATCACTTTTATATGTCCAGCATGGCTCATCTACCTACAGCCTTTCAAAAAGTAAGTCCTGGTTAGAATTTTGTTTTTCGTCTGGCTGACCTTCTGATTAAAGACAAAATCATACAAGCATTGGCATACTGTCTTAACCAAGTTAGCAATGAAGGAAAATTAAAATCATTCATTTTCCAACAAACAAACAAAAATGCTTCACATTTTATGGTGTGTAGGTTTTTCCTAGGGAGATAACCTATTTGGGGTAGGCAGACCTGCCTACCTAGGGTATACTGGAGTATTTTGTACACATAATATACCATATCGAGCATTTGGGACAGAGAAATAGGCTTTACCACAGGGGGTCTTACATGTCATTTCTGTGACCTGTCCCAAAATTAGATTGTCCCAACTTATAGAAGTTATAAGTATGTGGAATACACCAAAAGGCCATTAAAATACTCCCAGAAATAAAAGATAAATTCCTATGCTTTATAACAAAAATAAATATAATGGCATGAAAATACAGCTTAATGAAATGTTTTAACAAATACATTTCTTCTAGTGTAGGCAGGCCTGGCTGGGTGTGGCAAGTTTTCTCTAGGGCAAAGAATGGTTTTTATTATAAAAGTCTTGGTGTTGTTTGTTTGTTTGATTGCGATTCGATTCAACTCTGTACTTATGGTTATTTCGGTGTGCCAGACCAATGGGTGAAGCAAACCACCCTTATCTCCACTGGCATCAATCAGACAATACAGGACCAACCCCAGAATGTAGTATAATGACATCACAAACAGATTGGCTTCATGTTGCCCCTCAGCTCTGGGAGCACCAGGGCAACAGGAAGTCTTAACTATCTGGGGGCAATGGCTTAGTAGATAGTGTGTGGGCTATTTAATCCTACTTTGATATAAAATTCTCAGGATCAAGTCCGACCATCGACCATGATAACGCGGATCCGGTGGGTTGGTGGGTTTTTATGAGGTTTCCTCCCTGTTAACCACCATACTTAGACAAGGTACAGCGCAAAGTGGACAATCTGTTGTCATAAAAGTGAAATAAAAGTGAGTACGAATCAAACAATAAAAAACTAAACTATTTGGAATTCTTTACAACTTCATGTTTCTGTTTGTTTTCAGTAATATTCATGGACCATGGGACGAAGCTGTGATCAAAGACAGGTGACCTTGACCCCCAACAAAAATGAATCTGTGCATGCTCCATAAGGCTATACAAAAATTATTTAATTTAGTAATTAATTATTTATAAGACCGCTTTATTGCAGGGCCTAGGGCTGTAGCTCAGGAGTTAGCAATGCAGGTCAAAGTCCTACTATGATTAAGTTTACCTCAATTATATAGGATCGAATCCCCCTGTGGACCATCCCCCTGTGGACCATCGGGTATATGAGCAAGTCACATGTTTTGGAAACAGGCAATCGCAGGGGGTTGTTCTTATGAAGTTCTCTCTCGGTTTTCCATCATAATAAGGCTAGATAAGCTGATAAGTGGTAAAGTGGACAATCTGTCTTCATAGAAGTGAAATACCCATGAGTAGGACATTAAACACCAATCGAACAATCAATTTTATACCTTGTGTGTTTTGAGCAATAACTTTGGGCTTTGGACTAACTAACAAAAAAGTATGTGTTTACACATTTTTTAATAAAAATAATACTGAAAGGTATCAGATGACATTGTTTTTAGAAAAAGTAAGATGACAATCTTATAGGTTAGAATAAAATATTTTAACAATAGAACAAACAAAAATGTAATAAAATCATTAAAAAGAGTCGAGTTTTAAAAAAGGCTTTGGGGCTGTTATTATTATTGCGTTGAAATTGTATAACAAAAATGAGAAATTTACGTCCAATCAAAGAGAGCCGAACTGCTTATTGTTGATTGGTCGAGAACTTCGCACAGTTTGTTACCATGACCCTTGACCCACTCCTCAAACGATTGTAAACCGGAGTTAATGTCCTTGGTGGAATTGACATTGTATCTCTGATCCGCGCGACAGAAGAAATCGAACATAACGGCAAAATCTCTGCACCACGGGAACCCAAGGTACTGATATTCGTTCACTGTGATCTGAAATCGGAATACAGTAGTTTGACAAAATTTGACCAATAAAGTAATTTATGAAAATGTGCTAATAAATTTGCAATTTTTTTGTTCATATTGCTGTATGGAAATTTCCCTTTTTAGCTATTACTCGGAAGTACTGCAATGTCTCCGACGTTATGCGGGGACACACGGACTATTATAATCGCCCGATCGCGGCGACTGTACCAATCGCTGGGAAAATCGCCACGTTTGTTCAGACCAGTCGCTCGATTCAAACATGTTTGATAATATCAGCCGATTTTTAATCGCCATTGACTGATCGCCTGGGTGATCGCCCGTGTGTTTTAAATTAAGGTACGTTCACACCTGCAGCGCGGTGTGAAGCGGTACGGTTATAACCGCGCTTAGATTCTTCAAGCTTAAGTCAATCAGCTGTTCACACCTGTGATGCTGCGTGTGGCGGTACAACGCGACGAGCGATTGTCACCGCGTCGAACTCTTCTGCAGTATTTTTCCGCGTCGAATCGCTTAAAACCCATGGGTGAGGTCATTGTATTTGACCTGAATTGCAGTTTTCAATCTGAGACGAGGTATGGTGTTGTGAATGTTGCGTAGCAATCATTCCTTATAGGAAACTTGTTGATTTCAGGCTGGTTTCAGGTGTGAACCAACTTTAAGCAACTACAGTTGCGCGAATCAATGCTGTTAAACCAACCCAAGTTCGAATTCTCCTCACATAACACACACAATGGCAACTTCCAGGAATGAAGTCGGGGCGAAATTATTTCCAAATACGTCTGTTCTCCTCGGAGTCTACTAGTATGTTAACCTTTTTTTGACGAGTTAAATATATTTCCGTTTTAAATGTTGCCATATTCGACAAATCGCGTGACATGTTGCTTTGTTTAAGGTAAAAAATACGCTGGATCAATCGCCACGGGTGTGCGCTGAAGTCGGCCGATAACTTTCTCTGGCCAATTTGCTGGCTAGCAATCCGCCCGTGTGTCCCCTACATAAATCAATCGTCACCATGATCTGCTTTTTGTTCAAAGCATGCATCTGATAACATAGTCGGCGTAAATGCTAATACTATCTCGTTCAAGTATATATACAGTCAACAGAGATACAACATTGTGCCGTCCAAAATTTTTTTAATAAGTTTGTTTGATTGGTGTTTAACGTCGTACTCAAGGGTATTTCACTTATATGACAGACAAAAATACAGAACATCACAAACACAATTTCGTACCTTAATATAAATGCTAAACTTGCGTATTCCAAATGTAAAATTTGCGTATTCTAAAGCTTTTAGATTCAGAACCTAGTGCTAAATTTGCATATTCTAAACGCTAAATTTGCGTATTTTAAACGCTAAATTTGCTTATTTTAAACGCTAAATTTGCTTATTCTAAACGCTAAATGTGCGTACCGTAATATAAATGCTAAACTTCCGTATTCTAAATGCAAAATTTGCGTATTCTAAACGCTAAATGTGCGTACCGTAATATAAATGCTAAACTTGCGTATTCTAAATGCAAAATTTGCGTATTCTAAAGCTATACGAAAGTCACCATGCAATTTTTTAAACACTTTTGGTTAGATCAACTTAGATGCGAATACGTATGTAGGTCAATAGAGATACGACCCGCAGCTGTACCAAAACCTAAGGAATAAAACGTGAATTACAAATATCGTGGAATACATACCCAATTACCGCGCCAAGACATTATAAGCGAGTGTGGTACTGCTGAGAAATAATTGATTTGAACATGAAACTGGACGTCGAGGGTTCGTTAGATGGTTAAAATCATTGGAAGATGAAGTGCAAAATCTAGGTTGCGTTCTGCTATTTCTAAAGGTGAGGAAGACTCCAGTAGCATAGCTAACCTTTTTGGAGAACATACATAAGCTGGTAAATAGGTCTCCTACTTAAATACTGTGCGTTTATGGCGCACGTTCATACGCCTATAACCTGTCAAGCGATGATGATACAATAGCACAAGAATCCCGTGAAGTTTATCCGACTGTCAAGATTTGGCACAGCCTGTTTATCTTTTGAATGTCTAAGAGGACAAAATGGCGGCAGAATTTGCGTACTCTAAATCAACACGAAATTCACCATGCAAGTTTTAAAAAAATTTGGGAGAATTTAAATACGGTGGTAAATAGGTTTCTTGTGAACAACATGTGCAATTCTGGTGCATACACATATAAGAATGTTAGGCCTGTCACCCAAAGGAACGGGTTCGAATCCCGGTGGTGGCAAGCTAATTTTTCTCTCTTCGTGTATTCAAAACGTGTAACTGGCAAGAGATGATGATGCCACATTACACGGATATCGAAGGGTTTATTTGACGGTAAACCTGTGGAACAATTCCAGACTTACCTGTTTATCTTTGAACTTCTTAGGAGACAGCTGACGAGACAAAATAGCGGCAATCTCTTTGATGGTCAGCTTGTCTCCGGCCGGACTGAGCGTTTTGGTCAGATATTGTGTTCTGTTGGTAAAAATGTGTCTCACCACTTGACCAACATCTGCTACACTAATAAGGTCCAGACAGTGTGTTCCCATTGGGATGGCTGAAACATAAAACAGCTCCAAGTAAAACGCCTATTTGACACAGTTTGGTTAAATGCCGATTAGGCTGATTTCCCGGAAGGCGCTTCTAAAGATGGATGTCTTAACTTAGCACTGGAATAAAATTAACTTTCTATCATTATTGAAATGCTTTACATCTGGGTTGTGCTAGTGTCAATTGTTGTTGGAATATACACCGCCGTCATATAAGCGAAATACCCTTAAGCACGGCGTAAAACACCAATGATTCAATCAACTAAAGATGAACCTAGAATTCATTTTTTCTTACGTCTGTCATAACTCTCGTGAACGCGATATCTTGAAGAAAAAAAAAAGCACCATAGCACTTTTGAACAATACAAGCATTTGGGAGGGTTATTTCCTCCGTCTTATACTTGTCCCGTCTTTTTTATGTTTCCAGTGACTTCGAAGGAGTGGTTCACTTCACTTATTAAGTTCTGAGGCGCCAAAATTAGACTTGGCCTGATAAGTTAGACCTGTTTCACATCATGTTTAGAACATGTATAATTCCGATTGATTAAGCTTTGCGAGACTGAATGAAATAACATAACACGTACATGCGGTGTTAAACCCAAATACCAAACAAACACCTTGAAAAATGCACTGATAACGAACCAATTGGATAGCATCAACAGTTATTTTTTTTCACTTAACCAACCCCGAAAAGTTAAATATGAATGTCGTCTTACCAATTTCGTACTCATTTGGTCCGATTTTAATAGGCTTGAAGACATCTTGGAAGTGTTCATAATAAATTGGAATGATCAACCCTGTCACTGGTATTTCTATATCCCTCATGTAATGTTCAATCTTTGCCTTAGCTACCATGTTCCGCGCGAGGATCCCGAGCACGCGCTTAGTGTTCAGCTGCGTGCTTATAACCACGTGCTGGACTTTATGGTATGCGCATGCGTCAGCTATAACCTTTCCTTCCCGAACTTCTTTTTCAAAAGCGTCAGCCCTTGAGACATCGGTTCTCGTCAAGACGAAACAACCGTAAGAACCAATCAAAGCGTTTTTGACAGCATCTTTATCACTCAAATCACATGAAATTGTTTCAACTCCGTTTATTTGGTTTGTGCCACTCTGAGGGTCAACCACGGGCCTGACGTTAAACTCGCTATCACTCAACAAGCCCTCTACAACAGACCTCCCTTGCCGTCCACTCGCACCGAATACCGTGATCAGCTTTGGCATCCTGCTGTTCTGTCTGGAAAAGTTCAAAAGGGCATCATATCAAATTCATGTGAAATTTTTTTTTTTTTTAATTCAAAAACTGTCATTACCTTCTCTAAAGATGTAGGTAACCCATAATAACCCAATATTAAGATTTAATTAGTAACTAGAATCAGGTTGATTTATTGGTGTTTCACACCGTGCTAAAGGGCATTTCACTAATATGATCGCAGTGTATTCCAATAACAATTTACACCTTAACATGTGAAATGTTTTGTTACAGTTGGAAAATTTATATTCCGCCATAGTGCTAAGTATTGACAACATTGCTATACTCTTCAACCAAAAAAAATATTTTGTAAAATAATTAAAAAAATATACAAAACAACTTGTCATTTCCTTATCACCAGATGTACCGGGTATGAGGTTACCCATCACAGCTCGAGATTAGGATCTTGTTAGAAATTAGATCTACCAAAAATTGTAATACATCGATATCCCTGTGCCAGAGTGTATGGTTAGTTTTTAAAAAAACATATATAATACACCTCTGCCAAGGTATTATATATTTTTTTTCTCTCTAAAAAAAATCGTAAAGTTATAGTACAAACCTCTATAGGACCTATACTGACTAAGTCCAAACTCCTCATCTGGGGGCGCGAGATTTCCTTCCGGTTTTCCACCGTAATAAGGCTGTGTGCAGCGTGAAGTGGACAATCCGTCGTCATATAAGTGAAATACCCTTGAGTACGACGTTAAACACCAATCAAACAAACAAACACGATGTGGCTCAAGCGATCGGGAGTTGTTTTTATGGGGTTTCTTCTCGGTTTCCAGCTTATTTAAGCAAGGAACAATGTGAAGTGGACAATTTATCAGCATATAAGTGAATTTGCCTTGAGTACCACGTGTCCCCAATCAAACCCACTTTTAGCAATCATTAAATTAACCTAAGCGTAGGCCTACTTGTACCTGACGCTCGCCTGTCCGCCACCTGAGGTAAATGTGGTGATGTGTGTTCAAGATTTATAAACTGAAGGTCTATCCGCTAACTGATTTTCCGAATTGTTGATAAATAAAAAGTGTTAAATTGTTTAGTAACAATATATATGTATGCCTTACCTCACGGTTACCTGTATGCTTAGCTTCGGTCTTGCTTATATTATATACTTATATCCGTTAACTGATTTTCTGTTAAACAAGGGGGAAAATTGATAAGTCTATATGTCTTACCTGTAAGCGAGGGTTAGCTCGTGCTATGCTTATTTGCCCAAGTAGAAATGTTTAGGTTAGCAACCGGTGTAATCTGTTGTCATTTATTTTTATCAGGCCTGGAGATAGAAATAATATAAATATCGACTATTGGCAACCCCACTGATATTTGATACGCTCTGTTATATTTGAACAACCCCAGGAGTTCTGACGAAGCGCATGCATGCAAACTTTATACTGATAAAGTGTTGTAGCATTAACACTGGATTGTGAATTTCTTTACACCTTGCGTTCATGCACTGTGCTTACGTCCAATTAAAGGACCGTGCTAGTGTATGGATGAATAAATATCCATTATTTCGAGACAAGCTTATTGAATCTGCAAAAAGATAGGCGTGTCGATCATGTTAGACGAAATAACTAATGAATGCGAGATCTGCACGATCAACTATCTAACTCTAGTCACCTCTTATCTCCATGTCTTACGTACAGCCTGCTTGGTCATAAACCTAGTGCCATTTTGAATATCTACATGTAGTGATAACTGCTAAAACAGCGTAAATTGTGCGGTCGTACTAAGACAAATTACAACTGTATAAATACACAGGGACTATGCTTAGATCTAATTCAGCTGTACATCAATCCAATTGCTTTCTTAAAGACACCATACACCCAAATCAATCAAACAAACAAACAAATTATAAATAAAATTGTTAAATTTTATGTTGACCTACATAACCCATTTTCAATTTTTTTATGCACCTTTGGCTTAATGGAAAGGGAGAGTTCCTTCGTCACTTCCTGGTAAGCCAGTAATGGTAACAACCACGGATTTTTTGTTTGTTTTTTTTTCTGTGTACAGTTTTAACAAAAAAGTGGACTTGGTAAAAAAATTGCCACAAAATTGGGACCCAGTGGAGACGCAAATTAAAGAATAAAAACAATTGAAGTACCTGTAAGCGATTCTATATACGTGCAGAATTTGTGTAATGTGAATATATAAACTAGAAATGAATGCTTATCTGTTGAACCGACTCACCTCGACCTAGTTCTGAGGGCCATTTTCAAGCCGTAATAGGTATTAGTCTATTTTACAATAATAGCTGTGGAGCGGACGGTACGTAAACTATTTATAAGCCTAAGTCTATTTGGTTTATAGATTTCTCAGTTGAGATTCACAGATATACAGTCTGTCACATATTCGCAGTTTGACCAAGTCGATATGTTCTCGTTCTCGTTGTCGTTCCTCGGGTGGCTGCTATAGCGCCAATGTAGCAATGGTCTTTTGCGCGCAGCTGGTAACAGCAATCCAGCAATACGCCACAAAGCGTAATTTAGCCACCTATCCGTACCTCCGCTGGCATAACCATTTATCAGCTGTTAGACGAGGTTTAAACTACCCTTTTCCCATGCTCACATGACCTCTTGATTACACGATTAACAATTGGTTGCGAATCCACAAAGGAACATGGGAAAAGGGTAACAAACATGGTTTGGTTTAAATTTATAACTGAAATATGGAAATAATAAACTCCAAATTCAAAACTTAGACCAATCTACTTGCGATTTAAACGTTTTTTTTTAGTTAAAAAAGTTGCTACTTTTGATGTGTTTGCCAAAAAAAAAAAAAAAATCAGGAATTCTCGAATAACGACTTTGTACAAAACAATCAAATATCAGCACGCTGTATGGTCAGCAACAGCCTTAAATGACGTCTTGCCTTCCCCCATTATCTTGCGGCCATTTTATATGTCCGGTATCAACGCCATAGCAACACGCCCATTATTTTTTGCAAGGAACGTAGCAACAGCACTGCATTACCTTCGATCCGGTCGGCCCCGTGAGGGAGCGGGTGGGCCATGGCCCTGCATAATACTCCGTCGGCTTCCCCGGCCGATCGTAAGAGGCGAGAAAAGAGGTTGCTTTCCGTTGCCCTGGTGCTCACAGAGCTTTGCAGATTTGTTTGTGACGTTCTGTATTTGTGCCCGTCGTCATATAAGTGAAATACCCTTGAGTACGACGTTAAACACCAATCAAACAAACAAAC
>JAVFBW010162670.1:0-11560 GCA_034783835.1 Mopalia ciliata
GTATCTTTCTGGCAGCCACACAGCCTAAATCTGAATTAATCGAAGTATTTTGTCGAATGGCTAGGTACACATGTACCTGGGAATACTGCAGACAGGAATCCCTGAAATATATCGTTTGTTACTCGGAGCGAGCGACAGCACGGAACTGCGATGAATATCGTTTGTTGCTCGGAGTAAGCGTTAGTATGGAACTGCTTCTACATACCGTTTGATGCTCGGAATGAGCCACAGTGCGGAACTGCGTTTATGTATCGTTTGTTGCTCGTTATTTCACAAACTACAGATGTCGTTTAATAACCGACCCTTACGTTCTATAAATCACACACCTGTAGACATTCAATTATACAGCAGAACCCAAATAATGCGTCACAAGGCATATCCTAAATAAAGCATTAGATTTCAACTGATCCTGTGTGGAAATAAAACAATGTTTATAAGCTCGTCAAGTAATTCAAACCAGGCAAAAGTCTCCCGAAATGTTCATTCCCAATGCTACCATTTTGCATAGACTAAAAAGAAGATATTGCTGTTCAACAAACTGGTATATATCACGAAACTGATTTATGTTTTGATTATTTAATTCACTGATTCATCCATCCATACATTCATTTGTTGTTCCATTGATTCACGGTCCAGATACTTCATGGCGTTACTCTTGTACGATGGTCATGTTCTCCAACAGTAAAAACAACAATTTCACCAATCATAAAATGTGAGGCGCTTAGCTGCGTTGGATAAACAATGCTTCTAAAGTGTTGTTGTAAAGACAGCCAGGCTTAGCTCAGAACCTAATGCCTTTAGTCATAGGGCGGGATTGGAGGGACACAGCATGCAATAGATGTAAACATGTTATTTTGTCCTATTTTGGTTTCACCGTTAACTGCTGGGATTGGATGTTATTCTTTTTTTTTCATAATTCTTGTAATAGGAAAAAACCGAAATGGATACATGCTCGTGTTATAGCGTGAGTTATACCGTGTTGGTGTTCTATAACTTCAGGCTTTACCGTTTTTGTTCAAAGCTGGTAGGATTATATCCTGTTTTGGCTTTATAATTTCCCTAAAATAAAACGAACACAGATTTGGAAAAGATAATCATGTGGATTTACGAACCGTGCAGCAGAACAGTTATCTGATTCACAAACAAATACGTCTTGGTTAATGCTGACAAATGGAGCTTGGTGACATTAGATTAAAACGTGAACATGTTGTTTACAACCTGCAAAAACATTATTTGCGTTCTTTTAAAGCACCGCTTCTTATGAACATACCGAGATCATGTAACACACATATATATATATAGATATAAGAAATATATATATATTACTGCTCGTGAGTGTTATGAGTAATGACCGTTGAGACAGTATAGGCACGAGAATAATATGTATGTGATTTTACAGTTACAATTTCTGGTCCAACATTGCATGCACTGTAAACGTAGAGCACAATGGTGTGTTTTTACTCATATTCATATTAACATTGACAAACAATATCTTGTCATTTATAAGATCCCCTTTTAATATAGTATTAGTGTACAGGCTTTATGACGAACTGCACACATCCAAGGGACTGCATGTTTTCTATCTTGGTCAATATGACAATATTTAACCTATCCTGGCAAAGCAAGCAAACGGGACAGTAATAGATGTAGTTGACCAACCAACCACCTTATCTATTCACAGTCCGTTTTTAATATTATATATAAAAATTAACACCTTTTTACAGATTCCTCATACCGATACAGTTGTGACCCCAAAGTTGGCAATATGATATGTTTATTGACCAGTACACAACATATAAATATCATCTTATTTTTTAACCTTTCATATTACCGATTTTAATGTCTACATCACGGTATGTTGCCCAATGATTATCGAAGTATATCTAGCCTGATTCCATAGACTGTATCTCACAAATGTCACACATAAGATCACATACTCCGAGAAAAACAGGAATAAACTGCAATGAGTTATGGAACATCGTGTCTTACAGATATCTCTTTCACATAAACCATGTTTGCTTTATGCTGATATCGATCGCAAACAAGTATAAACATTGCCAAATTCAATCTTCCTATTTCATTTGGTTAAAAAATTTAATGACGGACTCATCATAAAGTGAGTTATAAAAATGGGTGCTCTAAACAGGGGTACAAACCACATCAAAATAGATGTTCTTGGATCAGTTGGCAGTCTTTGGACAGTAAAATCAATGTCACTCGATTAAAAGGAGTGCAAATTGATGTCACCCGAAGTATTTGGAGGACGCTGTGGGGTGGGAGATGACCTAAAAGTATTCGATGGCAATCTTTATAGCTCTTCTAACCACAACAATAGCCTTGAGTTTACGGAATGGAGAGAGAAAATCCTCAAGTTCTGTTATGTGATATTATAACCCGGCTCATTTCCCTTTGGATAGAGCAAGGCAATAAATAGGATATCTCTGTAAAATTAATGGACTTTAAATTAACTTGTAGACGTAATTAGTTTACTATTTCCACCTCTTGCCGTTTACAAAAAGGCCATAAAAGTGATTGAATGATAAAGTTTTCATTTCTTTGAGCAACAGCTCATTACATACATTTTTGACGTTGCAGTTCAATATTAACATGGAGAGTAAACTTTTCATAATTCAGGTATACATCTATACTCAGTCAAAAAATAAACTTCACACTCATAAATTTCTAAATATTTTCTTGAAACTTAATACAAGAGATTATTATTATTATTATTAGAGGTAAATGCGTTGTTAAAGGCATCATGCCACACTATAACTCCGAAGTGCACAAGTATGTAGTTCGTGCGAGCATACATCAAGGATAAATCATGTTTCCTTGTGTTCCTAGTCACGTGACCATATGCAACACGTGCAATTGAGCCCACGTTATCACAGTAGAGTGACATCTTGGGAAACCAAGTTCTAACAGTAAATTATCCGTTGATTTGCAATGCCACGACTGTCCAACATTCAAGGTGAACGTGCCATTGGCATGCTGAATAGAGGAACGTCGATCACTGACGTTGCCAGGGTTATGGGATGTAGTCGACGGACTATCCATGATCGTCGGACACCTCTCCAACAGGCTGGCACCTTAGCAGACCAACCTCGGTCAGGCAGACCACGTGTGACGACACATGCAGAAGACCGACAAATCGTCTTACATCATTTGCGTAATCGATTTCTCACTGCAACGTCTACTACGGTTAAATTGCTTAGAGGTCGTGTGACTGCCCAAACCATACGTAATCGCCTTCACACTGCTCCTCTCCATTCACGCCGGCCATATCATGGACCAATTGTAACCCAGCTACACCGACGTCAACGGCTTCTTTGGCCACAACGTTATCTGAGATGGACTCAGCCTGATTGGAATAGGGTCGTTTGTAGGGACGAATCCAGATTCACTTTGTACTTCGATGATGACGTAAAAAAATCGGTTTTCGTGTTAAAGCAGGGGTGTTACGATTCAAATATCTAAAGGCACAAGAGCGGAAACATACAATTTTCTCATCATTTTTATTCTGTTGTTCTCATATGAAAATTTACATGCACCCTCTATAACATATATCTTGATCTGATTTATTACAAAAGAACACACTTGAGTGGACGTTCAAACGTCCAGGAGTAACACGTACTCGGTTTATGGACAGACATTATCTCTCAACAGTCCCTTACAAATCATTAAGATACCCGTTTTAAGGAGGTGTAAACGTTGTTAACCTATACACTGACCAATTAGTCTAGTAAGATCCCTGTAAGGACCTAATGAAGTACTCCGATATCCAGATTCGTCATTCCAACAAAGTTGTAACAAAAGTGTACATTACGGTCTGTTTATTGACCAGCACAAAAATAATTAATCAGATTAATCGATCACTAAAGCTACATTAAACAGATACCTAGGACTAATAATCTTTGCACTTAAGTACAAACGAGCAACTGTAACTTGACGCCCAGGGACTCGAGGAGCTTCACATTTCACACTTACTCCTTGTCCATCATCACAAAAACAGTCCTTTTTTCCCGACCATAAAGATTGGCCTAGGGTTGATAATTCCCCCTATCCGCACGTTATTAACACCTTCGAGCTCACTTTTATTGGATCCTTGGTCCAATCTACACTAGTATTTTCTGGTCTAATGCATTACACCCGGTACTTCATGATCGCCTGTCCACTCATTGCAGCAAAAATGAAAACATAAGAGACCGTCAGTCTGTTCTTGAAGGTGCACGATAATTGGAACGACATGTAAGGTCATGTAATTAATAGACACTCGTTTAATGTTATAATCTAATATTTGAAGAATTGATGTATATCAGTTTTTGATTTGTCTAGCTCCGTTTAGCGACACGAAGGAGCACAGATAAGACACAAATAAGAATGAACCTTTGTATGTATTGATAATGACGTCGAACAGTTATTTCTTTCACACAAACCAAGTTTGTTTAATGCTAACAAATAGATGATATCAGTGTTCCCACCATCCCATTGTGTAATATATTGAATTGAAAATGCTTATTCACCATGATCTGGAAACTTACGAATGCACACTAAGAAACAAAGGATGATATTTTATGTAGTAATTAAAGGACGATTATCCACATGGCTGAAATAAAACTATATAGGCCCTACAGCCAAAGTCGGTTAAACATTTTCTTGGCGAAACCATAGTAATTCAACCAAAACCATTGAGTTAGATAAAATGGCGTGCCGACTAAGTTGGTCAACTTTGATAACTAAAGTGTTGACAATCATGACAGCATCACGTATAAATTAAACTATATAAACACGCTAGCATTATGATGTGTTAACGCCAGACTGCTGGCCTTGGAGCTGCGTGAAAACAAATAGAAGCGAGCTATCCAATTAGGTAGACTTCGCCACAGATCAGAGACACACCAGGCACAGACTAATGATTCACGAATCAAAATAAAATAAATGCTTCACATTAGTAAGTCTGTCGTGAAATAGCCTATAAAGCAACCAATCCTCATGAGATGAGGGGATAGAGCGACACATTTCCTTTCTGTCTTCACTATTTATCTTCACCTTATATTTATTATTGGAATTTATAATTAAGAAAATGTGTTTCCTTCCATAGAAATACACTCTGACAATAGACGTCAACACACTAAAAGACTGGTCAAGGTTGTGCTATTGATTTTTGACTCCTTAAAAACAACATCAGGTAATCAATGATTACTCGTGTTTCCATGGTAAACAGGTATAACGTATACACACATGGCTACGGTCACAATATTGTTTCAATGACATTTCCCACTTGAGATCTGGTGCTTGAACTGGACCTTTTTAATGGGAAAAATACATTTATAATTATCATGCATTTACATTGCCAATGACAGGCGTCAAACTGAATGTGACTCATAATACAAATCACCATGAAGGTCATCACGTCGCCATTGCATCAAACTGTTGTTAAATAAGCCATAAATAAAAATAAACACCTGTCTATCTCAAATCGATAAGAATATACACATATCATGATATTGTGTCGTTCAGTTAAAATACTCTGCAAGAATTGTGTGTCGATGTACTCAATCTAAAGGAAAATATCGAGAACAATAAAGAATCGTCTCATAGCGTGATACAACCCCGATTACAAAGTTTCTTTCTCCGTACATCCTGTCTTGTTTGGTTCTTACATTTTGATTTTGACACTCCTATTTAACAAAAGACGGATTGAAGATGACATTCGAAGTATTTAACATGCCGTATAATCCTTATATGTTTTATATTCCTCCAAAAGAATTGATTCAAAAGTGTACTAAGATAAAATAATTAAAAAAAACATTAAGAAAGATAGGCTTTTAATAATAGCCGAGTAACTTGAAAAGTTAACACCATTCGAGGACAACCGATTTTTGGCCAAGAGAGTGTTGCTGTTATTAGGTACGTATTCAATCGGTCATATATAGAGGTCACCCGTCTGGTCAATACGAATATTTTTGAGTAAGATTCACAATTAAGCCTATTTAAACAAGGAATAAATCCACTTTATTGCTTAATCTGTCGCTCGAAAGTTTGATAAAACCAATAATGGGCAATACTTTTAAAACGTCCTTGTCGAGATGCATACATTCCTTTAGAAACATGAGATTTTATTAATTTTGTATTGTTCAAATCCTAAGGAGGCAGGACAATTTTGCTCTCTTCATTTATTCAATATATATTTGAAAGGTTGGTAAAGATGAAATAAACGTAGTGATATATTGCTCTTCTACATGTGCCTCAAGGTTGTTTTCTAGCAGATGTACAGGTGTGACACCTAATTGGTTTGACACTAACCTGGGTTGAGGTTAGCAGTGGCTTCGTCTTATTGACTTCATTAGTTTATCACACTTTTCTTGTTCCCAATGTGCACATCTATGCCGATGTTCATGTGTTCAGGGCTAACATGCCCTCTAATTATATACAATATCACCAGTTAACTGTCTTTGGTGGGCCATAAAGATCATTGCTACAAGGATGTATTTAGCTCATAAACACATCCACAAGGCTCCACTTACAGTCCTGTTATTACATCCATTGCGGTAGTCTGTTTTCTAAGCTTCGTAATTAAGAAACAGATGTGACTCAAGTGGGCAATACGATATGTTTATTCACCAGTTCAGAAAAATAAAACCTGATTGAAAGGGCCGTGTTGCTGGTTAAAATAGATATTAGAGATAATAAATCACTGTACTTAACGTGACAATAGGATGAAGACCAGTAGACAACTGTGTTATGTTCGATAGTGTTTTATTAGTAAATCTAATTCTAATAAAATAAAATGTATCCTGAAATAATGCAAACAAACGAGCATGTCTAGTGAATAAAAGCTTTATTTTGCTGTTTAGTTATGTTGTGTACTTTTTGAAGCAATACCATTTACTTACCCTGAGGAAAAAAGGTCTGCAAAGATTTGTTTTATAATAAACCTAACATTGTATAGTATTAAGACTAGGTGTAAAACAATATTCATAGCATAAAATACCAGGTTACCAAATCTGAATAGACGTTCCTTATTGTTTACATATTGAATGGTCATCATTGTGGAAAAACCTTCATACGTTACCTGCTATAAAGAACCATATATAGGGTAAATGAACTCTCTCCTTTCTATGTCTTATAATATTGCAGAATAAAAACAATAACATAAAGAGAAATATAAATTGTCTGATAATTTGACAATATATTTAATATTCAGACATTCTGCTAAAATCAAACAAAATAGAAATGAGAAATATATAGTTCTCAATGTGTGTTATATATACTAACAGATTATCACATGTCATGGTACATACATATACAGGAACCTGGCTCGTAATCGAAGTCCGTAATTTCCTCTAAGCCTTTTCTTTTTTATATATCAGCTCCTCTCAATAACCCGATTATTTTGAAAGTTTGAATAACAAGCGGATTTTTACATTTAGAATTTTAAAACATTAAAAACGAAAAAATTCAGTAAACAAGAATCGACATTTATAATTGGTGTTCAGAACAGTTTAAAAATAATTAATAATCTAGAAATAAAGCAATAGTTTAAGAAATATATTGTCCAAATGTTTTACAATGTCGGCATGGTAACAAGAAAACATGCAAGGAAGGGAAGTCTTTGCGTAGACTACTTGTTTTACAATAATGGGATGCAATCGATATGATACGTCCATGTATGGAAGCCTGGTCTAGAATTTGAATAGAAGCGAGATAATTTGAAATGGTTTGAAGCTAATGTTGACAGAGTTGTTAGAGTTGATGTCTAGAGGAGGAGTGTTTGGTACAGCCTCTTCATAACCATCACACCTGAAACAAACAACAAATAATTAGGTTGTTTATAATTTTTTCAATCAAGCTTTATTAAAATTACATTTTGAATTAGGGTATATTAATAGTTAAAATATAACATATCACTGATTTGGCTTCACTCGAAGGCAGTTCTGATGTCATTGCTGAATATAACGATGTCAACAATTATGGCTCTGAGATATTGCAAAAGCAAAAAAAAAACCTTCTATCAGTGATTCTTTGTTAAATTTTAATTAAGTCAAGGTTATGACAATGGCCTAACTGACAGAGCATTAAATATAAGAGAAAAATATTTCAATCAGGATAATGCATCAGAGATTCTTAACTTTGCTAATATTAAAATCAATAAAATTTTAAAAAAAAATTAAAAAAAAGAATTATCCAAAACAAAGCAGATGAACAATTCCATTTAAGGCGGCAAAGATGCTGAAAACATAATGAACAGGTCCTTAGACAGCATTTATAGGAGAGCTGACAATATTTGGTTAGCGCACAGGACTTATTACAGCAATACATTTATGAAAATTAAATGTATACCAATTATATAACCAGTTCTTTAAGTGGCATTTAGAAGTTGTTATGAAGTTGTTATCCATAAGGAATTTCTACTTGTTATTAATTATATAACCGCTGAATATCATAGTATTAAAATATGGCATTTTGATATCCTAAAATAGCTAACGGTATAATATGTCTTTCTACAAATTTCGCTCACTTTCTCAAATTTTGTGTTCTGAAAATGAGTGCGTTACTCTGCACAGTATGTGTTAATAAACACACTAAAGTGGGCTTCAACCAAGATCTCTCCCTGACATAAGTTACTTCTTATCAAAACATCTCAGAGATACGTGAACAAACCCAGTTAGTAATAGCATAGTTATTTTGTAACCTGAAGACTGTCTTAGTAATCATTGTACAGGCTTTAAACCATAAGCCATCCATTAGATCAATCTATTAATATTAACTGGATAAAAGTAATATGTCTTAGTGCAAAATTAAAACATGTAACAAAGACATCACATTTTAAATGGTAAAACAGCCATTTCAGGGATTCCAGCCTACAGTATTCCCAGGTACTTGTGTACCTAGCCATTCGACAAAAGTCTTCGATTAATTAAGATTTAAGCTGTGTGGCTGCCAGAAAAATACGATGCTATATGAGGAGAACAATTAATCGGATAGCCACAGAGCACTAACTGCTTGCCTCTGGTTTACATAAATTCACCTGTCTGCCTGAACATTGTATCGATCTACAGGTAACTATGCTGATCTTTATCAGTTGATTCACAGTTATCTTCATATTATATCACGTATTTAGAAACGAATTGTCATTGGTAATGATTATTTGGTGAGTTAAAGGGAAAGACAACTTTTTCCGACCTAAACTGATCATTTTTATTGCATATTTCCAAAGCACCATCATCTGTATTGCCCTTGCAATCGAATAAGCATAGCCGTTAATTAGTTAGAAAGCGGAACTGACGTCATTGTTCCCAAAAAGGGTAGTTATATCATCTAGCCTTGGATGCTTTCATATAAAGCCGAAAGTGAGGGTCCCCAAGCGAAACAGCAACAACAAACAACCGCTTGTACATATAAACATGGCACTGAAACAGACTTTCAAAACCACATGTCAGCTGAAAACATGCTAAACGCATGTGTTGCTCAAGGAGCTTTTTTGATCTGTACCCTATATTAAAGATTAACATTGCGCTTGGATGAAAAGCATGTGTATACGCCGTTTTGTTACAGATGCCTTCCAATGCATCTATAAGCAAGCAGACACACTAGTGACCGACAGTATTTTCGATTAATGACGACAGTCCCGCCTGTTAAATTAACTTATTAACGGCTATGCTTTCTCGAATCCAAGGGCGAATACAGATGTTTGCCTTTGGAAATATGCAATAAAACAATACATTTAGGTCAAAAAACAGTTTCTTTCAATTTAAGGTTATTCTTGTATTTAAGGACTGCCTCCAAAAGATAGTCATCAGTTACGAATACAGATCCATCAAAAAAAAACCCGTAACAGTTTCCTAGTAACTATTTAGATGAATGAACAAATGACAGTGCAGTGGGATAAGTCATTGCTGAAACGGTTAACCCTGAAGCTAGATCCAAGTAGTTTATTGCCTCTGAATATGGTATAAATGATAAGAGACATGCTCATTGAGAGTTACTCGTGAGATAAAGCCGGTAATGCATCTCCGTGTCTAAAGAGAGATCATACATCCAAAATGTCTTTGCATACTACATCAACGTTTGGACCTGGACAAAGACAGATAAGAGCTAACCATACATCAATTTCTTTTTCTTCATTTTTCGTCTGGTGTTTTTGTTGGGAAAAGTTCCATCATCTGTTTATGCGATCAAAAAGTTTCTTGTACTACTGTACTTTCTTCATTGTTTGTCTGGTGTTTTCGGGGGATTAGTTCGATTATGTTATTATAAAGCGATTATTGAGCTGCCTGTAGCATACTTGGGGAAAAGGGGGTTCTTTTGATATATGTGTATTGTGCTTTGGTTTATTTTACTTCTCTAGGCGGTATCAGAACGCCAGATAAAGTTACGTGGATACCACTGACTCGTGAAAGTCATCCACAACTGTGTAGCAGAAGATGAAGCTGACCACATGTACTATACACATTTGAAGAGCATACTTGTAGGCATCAGGGTAATATATTAACCAATGTATATACAACAATATCCTTTAATCACTCAGATCATATACCGTTTCATTAAAAAGAGACTGGACATTGTACCTTAAGACAGCCTTAACGGATAGAGTTGTGAATAGGTTGGCGGACACAGATCCACCAAAAGCTTCAAACAGTCTCAACACAAGAGTATGGTCATGGTCTTCTGCCTGGCATAACAATAAAAGAATTGCCGAGTATTTAACGGTGTGCTGAAGATTATTTCACCTACATGACAATAGTATACATCGACTATCAACTTCAACACAAGCTTAACATGGGAAATATTTTGGGCAATTAATGTTCCTAAATGCGGAGAGTTGTCCACACAACTTAAACGCAGGTATAATCTTAGCAGGATCTGTAACACAATAGTAAGCTTGAAATCTCAAACATCCTTTGAGCTTGAAAACACATAGTATTACAGAAAATAAATGGTCATGATAACGGAGTTTTTATTGATCGAATTTTTTCTCGACCAATTCAAAAATCGCAAGTAAGGGAATCCCTTGCTTTTAATGTTGATTGAGTTGGTTTGTACAACAAGATTTAATGACTGGACAAGTTAGTCTAAGAATAAAATGTGGGTTTTTTTTGCAGATATAAGACTATATATTTAATATACCCTTTTAACAGTCTCCAGTATGATCTGAGTGGTGTCTAGACTAAAGAACGACCTGCATTCTGTCCCTGTTTTAACGTTACCCAGGAAGAGAGGTACATTCAGGTTGTATGCTTGTTGAATCACACCAGCTGACTGGAAACTTCCTGGAAACAAAGAGGTACACTCCATTAGTGAATCATACTAAACATACTAAACAACGATGTATTTTTAATTGATGACAAATGAGTATCCCAGGGTATAAAGTGATCCTCTTCGTAAATCTTCTTCTGCATCATAGACTTCTTTAATAAAATGAAATGTTCTATTATTGAGATTGACTCCATTGACCCCTCATCTTGTAGCTCCTAAACAAACAACGATGTGTGTAGTTTGTCACCACTCCAATATAGTAAAGTATAGTAACAACTCCGAAGAAAGATAATGAATTCAT
>JAVFBW010162681.1:0-11558 GCA_034783835.1 Mopalia ciliata
GGTTTCAACCTACAAAATTTTCTGAACAGGTATATGTTCTAACTAAGAAAGCGTTATTCCAAAATAACGAAAATACTGTTAATCTTCACTTTCTAAAAGACACAAAAATTATTCATGACTGGAAAAGGTATATAAGATTTGTAAAAAGAAATAAACTTTTTATTAGTATTAATATTCATTTGCCGCAACAATTAAATTCAGTGCCTCAAGTGAGATTTGCATTCGAAATACGGTTGGTTGGTTGGTTGATTGGTAATATTAGCGCATGCATCCTTATGGATATTCGCGCCGTAACTCTTTGGTATTCTTAATTCTGTTAACTTTATTTGCATGAATATACACCAAGAGCAACGAAAAACATACTACAAAAAGAGGATAAACAAAAATATACAAAAATTATCATTTGAACTTCAGCTACAACTCTTTCATTCGAAATACGCTTGAACTATTACATTTTTAAATCAGTTGTGGCGCGAATTGATTCCAGTGCCGATACTGTTATCTGTTAATCGCTCTTGTGACATGGGTTTCCCCTTGGAATAGCCGCAGCCTTCTCGCTTTGTTGTTCAGTCTGAGGACAAAGTTATGGTTCGAATTGCTGTCTTACAGAATCAGCCTTAGGAAATACTGACTATTGTATAAATTTGACTCCAAGGCTATAAGAGAATTATGATTAAACTCTGAAGTCTTTCGATTTATTGAATTCTGGGTGAGTGACTTACCAGTTTGGCTGAACTTAAGAGCCAGTACACCTAAAGACCAGATTAAGTCAGTCATGCTCTGCTACACGAATGTCACTTGACAACATTTTTAAAGTAAAAACATGTCTAATAAAATCTCTTAAAGAGCTGTATGTGATTATCGACAATTATGCGCATCAATATGCTTTAATATTGAATTAAGAAAAAATTATCATCTTCCGCGTATAAGTAGAACAAAGATGTATCCAGTTTTGAAGGCACCTCATTTAAGTACAAAATAAAGAACAATGGGTCCAACGAAGATCCCTGGGGGACCGCAGAAACCAGATGGTAATATTTTATTTAGTATAATTTGTTTTTGCGTCCTATGTTGTGGATAGGGCACACAACAAGCATTATGCTAGTCACATATCTCATTTTATTTTCACGAATATATTGATTAATGATCGGGCACTTGATCGATTGCCTTGGGATCTAATTTTGTTTGCTGTTTAGCGTCGAATATATGCTTTGAATTATTTTTGTTCAATTTTGAATTGAATTGTGATGTTATACGATTAACTTATTGGACCATTTCTTGGAGAACAAGAACACCAGGAATGGGCAGCCATTATATTGATGCCAATATAATATGTATATACCGTTTGATACAGTTTAGCAAAGAATTAGGTACAGTTTGCGAACCTTAACAAAACATGGGCCGAAGAAAGCTAGTCTTCAGGAATACCCCCTTACCTTCGGCTTTCGTCTTATGTGTTTTATTTTGGGTCAATGCAAGTATAAGCTTTTTTCAGGTCTTTTTTTTTTGTTTTATTAATATTTTATCTGTATTTAAGCAATATATACTAGTCACTAAAAATGATAATTTCGTGTTGTTTGAATTTTTTCACTTATCTATTTTTGTGTGTCAGCAAACGTCATATACCATTATAGAGCTAGGGGTATTAGTGTTGTCTTAGGTGGATGATAATACATACTACAGCATTTTTGTCACTAAATACAACCACTCAGCCTGACTCAGGGTGGTGGATTGGGAGCTTTAATATTAAAGGTTCAAATTCTGTGCTACAATTTTTAAAGTAAACCTAGCCTAATGGCAAAGCATTGTCGATTTCGTGAAAATCAATGTTTATGCCTCACATATTATTATATGATTTGATGAATTTATCTTATTTATAATGATTTATTTGCTTGCGTTAATCACCTGCTTTTGTGATATCGGACTCGGTGTCCAGCATATTGTGATATTGAACTTGACCAATCATTGACGGTTATTCCGTAAAATAGTATAGCCGTTAAATAACAGATGAAGCCAAATGAGCTCCTTCAACGCCACAAATTTAATCAGCCAGTGAAGCTATTGCCTCTCCGTCAAGAATTCAACCAATGAAGTCAACCTGTCTCTGTCTAAAAGATGTCTCCGGGAATCATATAGGTTATAAATTTCCGCATCTGGACAACACTGTTTAACGACTAATCACAATCCATATCTCTGCTCTTATACTTTTCTAGCATTCAGCAAAACTGACTTCAAACTGAAAATAAAAGAGTCCTTATGTATTGCTAATAATAAACCAGACCTAAACAACATGGTCACTTCAATCCCATTGTATTTGTTTAACACATGATTGTCCAATAAATATCCCTAGGTCCTGTTTCTGTTTCAGAACACCCCTGCTAATATTGCATTGTCACCCTAATACTTATGACATAAACTCATGTAATACAGCCATACTCTGGTCAGTTACTCTATTGTGTTTCACTCCAGCAATTGTGTTACCTATTGTTATCTAATAAGAGTCACCCCATGAGGGAGCGGTTGGGCCATGGCCCTGCGGAATACTCCCTCGGCTTACTCGGTTGCTTACTCGGTTGATCGTAAGAGGCATTGTTGACATTAATTACGGAAATCTGTATATGTAACATTGTTTCATGCCTCATTGGTGAATAAACAAAATCAAATCAATCAAATAATAATAGGATTTTCACCACATTCACCTATATGTATTCCTGACGATTCAAGCTTTCCAAAAATATATACATATATATGATAGAGGCAAGCAAATTCTTCTTTCTTCATTTATTCAAAATATATGGTGCAGATTTATATTCTTCTACACCAGAGACTAAACACAACGGCTTTTCCGAAAATCGACCAAGGGTCCAGCAAGACCTTAAATTTAGCTTTAAGATTAGTAGGTTTGTATATTTAATAGCCCTAACCCAGAACTAACAAGTCACGTTTTGTGTTACATGACGGCGTTTTCGCTTGAATTACATCTACTGCAGAGTTATATCATACAGTACAAGCAGCTGCAGTAGCTGCTCTCCACCTTTCCTGCATTGGTACTTAGCCTACTACTCAGCAATAAAATAACGATTTGGAAAATATCGGGAGATAGTTAAAATTGGGATATATATTGTTGTCATAATCGCTCAAATGTTGTGGCATAAGTAGTTTATATTTTTAAACGTGAAGTCCACATATGAAGGAAGGCAGGGTTGTAGATCGAGCTTGTCTTTATCTGCTTTGTTTAAGTACAGGTAAATACAAGTTTGTCTTCGAACCACACAAAATATTATGCTCATTAAATACGTTTTTACTTCTATTGTACATTTCCGGAATCGTTATTCTATATCAGTTTCTTTTTATATTTAAAAATATACGGGAAAATATTTTGTATCGATTTCGCATGTGGAACAAATATTGGTGCTTCATTCCAGTGAACAAAAAAACTCCCAAGATATTTGATTAGAATGTAGGAGTTGTCGCCCTTATACTGTGACTCTCATCTTCAGCGACTCGTAGGCTACAAACTCCCAGTTGCAGATAGTCATTCTCCTACATATTCAATAGTTGTTGACATTTGTCAGTACCTGGGAAAACAAGTAACCCCGGAGTACAATTTTTTGTTCACGGTTTAGAAAAGATGTTTAAATAAAAACTGTGAAACTGACATAGTGTTAGACAATATGGATATTTTCTTAGAGTTGAACCTTTTATCTCTAACTCGACGGATTCAAGTAGAAAATTCCTAGTTTCCGAGATCCGTTGTTTTAAACTACAGAGCAAAAAAGAAGGAGTTACCTTTTTCACCTTTTAACTCCACCGACAAATGTCAACAAATTAGTCAACATCCCAGGAAAGTTATAACCAGTGTCACTAACAATCGCCTACAGGGTTAATAAAAAAAAAAAAAAAAAGGGTTTATAGCCAGCACAACAATACTACAATGGCGTATTCATGATGTAATTTCGAATGCTGTCACTTATCAGTTAATACCACAGTGATGATATCACGGCACCTCCCATTAATAGTTCTGTTTATGTATTATCGCCTCCGAATTGTCCGTTCAGAGTTATCTCCCTTAGGCCTACACTAGGACTCGCGCCATCATGGTGTAGGCCTGTTCGTTGTATTCCACAAAACTAGTTGGTACCATGAAAGAAGAGTGATTGCAGCACATATAACAACAGATATGTGTATCTATTGTTTTAAACTTACTACTTAGGCTGGTTTATCGTCGTATTATCATCTAGAAGCATTTGTAAAAATGTAATCGTTTCAAACATTTTTTTTTTTCGCTCCCTCCATAGAGATTTGAAGCAGGGCTCAATCACTACTAAAATTACAAGTCAGTGTAGAAGAGAGAGGCTGAAAATGCCGGGTTAGCTAGCAAAAGATACCCGAATCATATTTCTGAATTTTTAATAAGGCGATTTCAATTCTCGTTTGGCATATACAACGTGTCAGGAAATTCACTATATCAAATATTACTAAACAATGCTAATTGAACCCATTATAACCGGTAGGTGAAAACAACTTTAAATAACACAGTTTTGTGCACTCTAACTCTGTATCTTTAAATAGGTCTACATCGTATGATAGACTATAAGAGATACAGAACTCTGGATATATCTTAGTACACCATAACCCTTGTTAAAGTTGCAAGTCGATCTCAAGTTTACCCGTCCCCTAAGATAGGTAAAAAAATAATTTGTGAAGCCCATATTTCTCTTAGCAGAGTAACGAATTTGTATCTTTGTCATTTTATAAGCTTTCTCAGCAGTATCTTTCAAAAGTGGTTAGGGGTTACCTCATAATTATAGTGGTTCAAGATTGAATAATAATTCATTATATGCTATACACTTGCTTAAATGGATATAGGCCAACATTATTCAGTCAGAGTAAGTAATTAACCGTTGAACAGAATGCTTAGTACAGTTTGGATCAAACAGAAAAAAATATCTGCAGTTCTTAGTCTATTAAATTCCAGCGCTTAGCAGTTCCATTCCTTGTTTATATCAACATGGACAAAAGAAAGCCACAAATGTTTAGCGTCGGGTTTCCACAGAAGACGCGTGCCAGAAACGTTTTTATGATCTAGCAAACTACCATAATGCCATTTACGTAGAGAATGACATTTAGGCTCTGTTAACCATATCAAGATAGGCGATTAATTCAGCATAAAAATGTCCCGCGAGATGTTATCGTGCTAGATATCTGGGTTAGACCTCCTTGACAACGACCTGTGACCTTTCATTGGTCGATCATCGTGAATGGAAAACGCTTTCGGAATCTTACCTTCATAAACAAAAAACGAAAAGATAGCCTTCAAGCAAAGACTGGCAAGACGTTTAGTTTAGAAGGAGGCTAGCTGTTGATTGGAAGCAGACAGCAAAAAATACTCGCGATTTTTAGGTGTTTACTGAAGCGCACGCGAGCTGTGTTGGGCCTATTTTGCCCTTCTTTTGTCTTTAGCTATATAAATAGCCCTTCATATATTTTTCACATGTAGAGACAGAAACATTTGTTAGCCTCCACCTTGGATCATTGACTGACTTGATCAACCTTTTGTGCTTGTAGAACTCTATATCGGTAAAACCAGAGAAATTGGAATCTCTCTGAGTACTGTGATTAGCAAACATTATTAGATTCGGTACACATTCAGATTGACACATCTCGTAAATTTACATGGCCACAGACCTATATCAATTTATCAATTATACACTATACACCATTTTATAATATATAGGCTACTTCGGTTACAACACATTTGGAAAGAAACTTAAGGTCTTGCTGGACCCCTAGGACTAAAAATAAACCAACTTTTTTGTTAAAGTTAGGTATTCAAGCTGTACTTTCTCAAAAAGGAAACACAACATCACAAACAAAATTTAAAACATGAATTCTTAAAAAAATGTGAGTGATTCAGACATGACAACCTGATCATGTTATAATGTAAATGTCCGATGATTGAATTTAAGCACCTGATAGTGGCTGTTGATTACACCTGACTTTTGGGTCAGTCTTGTGTAACGCTGCACGAAGAAGGCGTAGGGGAAAACTTGCCTAATCATGCCTAATCATTAAGCGAGTTTAATGGGTATAAACGACACATAACAGTTCAATTGAATTCAGTCGTTAAATTGTTTCTCCGACCTGTTACGATAGACCAAGACTAGACGAAGCCATCCGGAACGTCGTCATTGGTCGTCTCCTGGCCGGTGAATCACAAAATGCAGTCGCTAGACTATCATGTCCACCGGAGAACGATTTCCAGGCTCTTCGAAGAGATGGTCGTACACGTGTCTATAAACGCCGGAATGAGAGGTTCGCAAGGAACTGCGTCTTTTAAGTCGATAATTTCGGAGGAGAAAGTGTGATGATGTGGGGTACTGGTACACATCTGATACAGAGATGAGATTTTGACACCACGCATAATGCCCAGGCCGTCCTGGCCGTCCAAAACACCAGATTTGAACCCAATAGAACATTTGTGGGATGATTTGGATAGACCCGTGCGCAGTCGATATCCAGCGTCACAAAATCTGCAAGAACTGCAGCAGACTATTGAACAAGAATGGTGGAGAATTCCGCAAAAGCATATTCGTCGATTGATCATGTCTATGCCGAGGCAGGCCGTGCTGTGTTACAGGTTAATGGTGGGCACAACAGATGTTGACTTCGCATTGACGTCATTTGAGCGCTATGGACTATAATGTGATAAATGTTGATATTGTAATGAACTTCAAAATCTGAACTACCAGTGTGCTTAATTTCAATGTTATGTGATGCTTATTTCTGTATTTAAAATGATGTTGAAAATTATTATTTGAATCAAAAAAATTAATGTTGCGATTCTTTTTGGGGTGAGCATATATGTTGGCGAAAAACATTATTCGAAATTCTAATTACAAACTGTTAAATCGGAGCCTATAATTTAGTTTTTCCATAATCATATATAAAAGTCCCAAAACTTTAATTATCTATTTCTGGCTCTTCAGGCCCTACATTTTCCATGCCGTATTTCTAGAAAACTATTTATGTTAGAAACTTCAAATTTGTACCATTGTAAAGAGTCATTGCGTTTTTCAAATGTTTTCTGAAAGTTGAATTTCACATTTTTATAAGATTTTTCAAGGTGGGATAGACAAAAAATCTTCCAATTTTCAAATTTAGATATTGAAAAAAAAGGCACCGTTTAATAGTTCAAGGACGTTTCTACTTGGTCAACAAATTTAGACAGTCTTATCTTTATTGCACTTCGAGAAATATATCATGAAAAATGCAGACTACTGTTTTCTGTGTAGATTTAGTCATTTTCAATATTTTTAGAAATAATTATTCTATTTTCACTACATTCACATATATATTATCATTATTATTCAAGCTTTCAACAAAAAATATATATATACATGTATATATGGTTCAAATAAATTAATCTTCTACATAAGAAAGACTAAATACAACAAGTGTTCTGAAAATTGATCAAGGTGTCCAGCAAGACGATCCATTCCCAGTTAAAGTGAAACGCTTGACACCTGCTGGTAGAGAAAGTTTTCTAATACTAATACTAATTTATATATTTTGAATAAATGAAAAGACACAAAACTGCTTTCCTCCACTGGGATTTATATAGATATACGTGTGTATTCAAAATTGAAACGGTTTGATGAAAGTGGGCCAAGTTTGAAGAAATCGTTAATTAAACTTACTTCCAATATTGGACGGCTGCGTGTGTTTAGGTCAGTGTGTGACATAGTACATTGTACCAAAGTTTATTGAGATGTTATTTTGTGCATAACCAATATGTGTATATTAAACAATCATATAATTATTCTAATCAATAATACTTATAATACTAGGGCAATTTAATACAGCCATTAGTTTAGTTCACTTCATTTTATCGTAATTTTGGATTTGGTTGCTACAGAAAAGCAGACTAGGTATGGTTTGTGTTTGAACTGTATAGTACCGGTATGCATGACCTTTACCCATGGAGTTTGAAAAATAAAGAGAGAGACGGGCATTGCCTGATCGGAGAACTACTCACCTAAACTGTTCGATATATTAATGAACTTATTTTGGTGTCCAGAAAGTACTTGCGCCATTTTGGGATAGCACTTTTGAACAGATTCTAGTTCAGAAGGAGTTCGAGCTGAGACCCTTACAGGAATCAAACGGAAATTATACTCAGCTAGATAAAGAGAGTAAACAGTTCTCAGGAACACATGTGTATTCAAGATAAACTTAATATTCATTTTGTTCCACGTCGTCTCTCGTCAGACTTATTAGGAAACAATCAAGCAGCTTGACGAAAAACCCAGATGAACGCTAGGACATGTATATATCTATTCAAATCTTTGGTCTCATTAAGTTTGATCCAAAAGTCATCTGTACAAAAAGCTCGTGAACTTTGGCACTGACAAACACGATGAAAGATGTTTTTAGACTTTTGAGGTATTTTCTTTTCGATTTGGGAAATTTTTGTAGGAACAAAGAAACTGTCTTTATCTGTTTTATCCGGTTATCAGCAGATAAGCGAGACAGTTTACATTTTGGAAGCCTGCAGGGTCAGCTACAGAGGGATTGGGTTTCAAACCCCCTAAACGGTTCATCCCTAAGGGGACTTAAAAGACCCGAAGAATGGTGCACGAGAGTCCCACAGGGAGATGGATGGGTAATAAATATAGCCTATCTAGGTGGAATGAAATGACAAAACGTTACGGTATAAATCCCGAAAGAGTCCAAGCAGTTAAAGCATATGTTACGCTTTGTTTGGCGACCGTAGCAAAGAGGATAAAACATCATACATATGGGCCAACGTATGGGGTATACGTCAGGACTGACTGACATACTGACCGATTCATTCATTCATTCATTCATTCATTCATTCATTCATTCATTCATTCATTCATGCATTCGTTCATTGCACGTATTGCCCTCAGAAGAAGGACTGGGGCTAACCGATAAGATAAATGCTATGGAATGAAGGAGTAGTTAATCGAACTCTCAGTGAGCTCTCAATGAACTCTCAGTGATTAGTGAATAACTATCGAGAGCTAACTCCATTTCGGTGTGTTCAACTTTTATAAACAATTGGCTTCCACGGTGAACCCAGATTAAAGGCAATAAGAGAAAAGGGTAGAACACTCTGTAGATTTATATAAGTGATCAGGAGATAGTTGGTAGATGAATTTTGTTTATGATCTTTCATAAATTGTCATCATTTACAAATATATCAATATAGGTTTATATCTATAGCCATTCTGAGTCTCTGCTGGGGGAATTTTGTAAGTGATATCATAAAGCAAGCTTATAAGTGTCTCTGTATGTAGGTTCTAAACACAAGGCTGCCCACTCAAATCAACACATTACTTGAGTTAGATTATTTGCACTGTACATCGAATTGTTACCCTTCGTGTCACTAAAGAAATCTTTGGAACACAATGTTAAAGCTATTAAATCATTCATTGCACATTGTCATATATATAAAACTAAACAAAATGTATAGCGGATGTAATAGTCAAGTCGAGTTAAGCTATAAAATACCAAGAAAAGATGGTGGCCGTGCATTTATTTACCAAAACGACATGTTCTGTGCTGTCGATTAGGTTCAACAATCAATTATTTTGGCAAATATGCTACAGATCAAATTTGGTTCAGAACAATGCTAAGTTGGTATACTTTAGCCTGAGTTCTTTTGTACCTTGAAGCGTTGTATTGTATTATGTATAGTAGTAAAGAGCCAAGCTGCCAAATGTAATCCTATATACCGTATTTAACCCTCTTTGTTCAGGAGATTAATCAAAAAGCATTTCTTATCCTGACCCGGCAATGTATTATGTTCTTTATTATTCTTCATAATTTATAATTCGGATACATGTTTCACTAATGTGCAATTTAATACTGACGTTATTAACAAAGACGTCCGGTGGCATTTGAGAATAATGTACGAGTCACCTAAATAATAAACTACGACCAATTTGCATCAGGTCAGACCAGCCCCTTCTTTGACAACGTGGCCTTTGTAAAATAGTGTTAAAATCTACCTAATACATTATATAGAAATGAAAACGATTGCATGTAACCATCTCTGCATACATGAGCCGGGAAGCGAGCTTGAATCTCTTCTTAGCAGGCCCAACGCGCCAACCGATAAACATCGTTTAACAAAAAAGTGTTCGAATTAAGCTTAAATACAAGGATGTGAATGAATTGAATTTATTTTTAATTAAAGTCCCGAATACACGACTCGCAATAGTTGTTTTCTTTTCCCACATTGGCTTTTTCTAGAATAAAACACTTTGATGTTTAATCCGATTTCGTTCCGTTTTTGGCGCAAAGTAAGCCCTCTTCGTTTCTTTGTGCGGTCAGTGTTTTTACGGTTGACTTGGTCCACTTGGCATTTGCGTACCCTCACTGGAGAAAAACAATACTACGTGGAATTGAGCCTAGCTATAAGCACCTTAATGTTCTTTTGTGGAAGCCATTTGGCGATGCGGAGGTTAAGTAGTGGGGTAAGCTAATAATACGGTATCACATTTAATCGATTAACGAAACAGAGCAGACAAATAACCATTGCGTGAGGTACATACAAAGATTAAGATCACGTTTTTTCATGGATCACGACAATCTTTTGTTCTCTGTGTCCCCCAAAACAAAAAAGGGCTTTTTATGGGCCATAAAATCCGCTCCTTACGTGTTGTGCTTTACTCGTTTTGTATCTTAGCTATATATTTGTCCTATTCATCCCTTTAATTTTAAGGCTTGCGTTTTAGTTAGTTGTCCAACAACTTATAGATCCGCAGTGCTTTTTAAAAGGGCGAAACATCCTAAACCTGCCTCGATGGAGTCTTCTCTTAACCTGATGCTTTAGCTAGTTTTTTTTTCTCAAATATTCTGAAGGTTAATTTCTGGCGATAAGACACTTGGTTGAATAGTATCAACATGCTAGTCTTTGGCGGTTCTTTGGAAAAGGGGATGGTTCTAAACAGACCAAGAGTAGTTCTAAATAGAACCATCAGGGAAAAAACAGATTCTTTGATATAATAAGATAGGGATTAATATGTAGAACAGTTGCTGTAAGGGTTTTATGCAGAACCATTGAGGTTTCCACTAGGGCCATAGCTAAAGGGTTCTATTTGAGTGATACTTCTCTAAGAGTGTATTCAGCCTCACACACTATTATCAAATTTGTTTCGGAGCTAAAGATATGGATACCAGAATTCATATTTCTTCAGCGTGACCTATTCAGTTAAAATGACTTTGGAGTTTCCCCTGTCTTTGGAGCCTCTTGAGGTAATATTTTAGCATCATGCTGCAAAATATGGAAATCTCATGCAGTTCCTGTAAATTCACACATTTATTCATTTAATGATTTGGAATGTGGGATTGAAAACATTGATGTACACCCTAAGGACTATCACAGAGGCAATTGAGCCGTGCATTGTCACTCAGACTTTCCACGCCATGCATTCATGGTGTACTGTACATTGAGTACCGTATGAACACTCTTTCAAAAAAAGAAACGCAAAATAGAATTTGAAAAAGTAGCTTATTGTGTTCAGACC
>JAVFBW010162692.1:0-11557 GCA_034783835.1 Mopalia ciliata
TTAAATGAAGATTATTTTATCTCTGATATTAAGATAAAAAAATATTAACTTATAATTTTTTTTATATTTTACAGAAAGTCATCTGCCACCTCTGGACAATGAAGTGAAGAAAGTGAATAAACAAACACAAGGTGAGTATATGTGAGGTTGGTGAGGCTGGGGACTGACCACATAACTGACCCTGTCTCTCAAACTGAGACCGCATACCGCCAGCATATGGTGTCCATCACCCCCCTACAGTCTGATACATTACTGCCATATGCTACCAACTATGTTTGTTTGCTCTCCTATTGTGTGTAAAAGGTGAGGGCAAGAAAAGTCAGAGAAAATGTCACTGAGCGAAACAGAAACAAAAGTTAAACATTATGGATGGAAATGAGGAGATGTGAACCAAAAACAAACACCCTTTCGACAAAGTACCCACTTCACTTCACTTCATATTGTTTTTGTTTCCATGTCTTCAAAGTTGGTCTCATTTTGTCACCAACATGAAAACACATATTCAGCCAACATGATCTATATAACACTTAGGCATACTGCCTATAACCAACTTGTACATGCAATAACAAAGTAGTTTTTATTACATGGATGTAATGTACATCAGCCTTATTCCTTCTGTCACATAAAACCACATTAAACACACAGTGGATAAATAATGTTAGTTGTAACTCCAATAGTGCCATTTTTTTAAATATTTTTATTTTTGTTAGGAAAGAAGACCTGAGGCAAACCATTATTCCCTTTTATTTTGCCAGTGATTGATGATCAAATAAATATGTCTTTATAAAACTCACTAACTTCAGGAAACAAATCAATATGGTTAAATCAATCTTTGTTGCAGACAAATTTTTCTCCGGTTGAGACCATGTTATACAAGTTATTAAGTGTATCTCATGTTTATGTCATTTGAAATTGTTTTAAAGACATTAAATACATAGTTAGTTCACAAGTGTATGCATATTTTTGTTGCTGTTCACATTTGTATATTTCAAAGAAGCACATATTTTTAACATGACTGGAAAGAGAGTCAATATATAGAAGTACAGTGTTGCAGTTGTATTCAGATTTTATTAGTAATATAGTTATCATGGCTCTAATAAAACTAGCTTTTGCTTATAAGCTTAAAGTGTTAATCAAGTTTGTGTAGTGCACAGAAATCTGACCAAAATAAATTAACTAAATGTAAAATATTTATTGCCCACAGCTAAAGTTATACTGTATTTTCGATAGTGATAATTAATGGAATACCATTGTTGTCACGTTGACAGAGTGTAACTTTACAATTCTCATACATCTATGATCAGCCCTGAAGTAATCAGTTCATCTTCTTAAATGTGACCACCAGTGCATCCTGGGGTAGGGGGCATGACAAGGTAAACTGGTCACTATGGAGTTACTATATTCTTTTCTCATCTGACAGAGTGTGATATCCTGCCTTCCATTCCCTTCATAAAACCTTCAATTTCCTCTCTGTCAATGACATTTAAACTTTTTTTTACTCTCAAACAATCTGTAACAGATTTCTATGATGTCATCTTTGTGCACCAATTTTGGGTTTGCCTTAAAATCTACACTTCCACTTCCAATGTATTAATCATAATGGTGCTCTATAAGTGCTTTATTCTTCAACTGGTAAAGATCATGGCATCTAAACTGTGAGGAGACTCTCCTGACAGAGATAGTCTGTTGTGAGAATCTCTTTAACTTAAAACACATGCTAGAAGTGTCACCTTTAAAATTGTCTTGTTCTTTGGGACATCTACACATTCCCAGCATGCCATCATGGTTACATGGTAGGGTTATGGAATCTCTACAAACCCCAATCAAAATACCAACAACTATCAGATTCTTCCCTCAAAATTCTCTCTTTTAAATCACACACACTTCATCTGTCACAAAATGTTAACTTTGATTCTTGTGACACTCTCCTTTTTCCTAAGCATTATTAATATCAGGGTTTTTTTCACAAAATTTTGCACCGTTTATTTTTAACATAATTTTCATTTTCAAAAGCGCTAAAAGTAGAACTGTAGGTGACTTTATGATCTATTATTTATACAATGAAGTTTAATTAGATACTATGTTTCTAGTTCATTAGAGGTAGGTAATTCATTAAGAATAGATAAGGCTAGGTGAGAAAGTAAAGTGAATGGCTATGAATACTGACTGTTAGTTACAGGCACTAGGTGGGTGGAAGGAAAGGGCTATCGGCATACATAAGTTAGGTTCATTGATGAGTGTATGTCATCAGAGATGTGACACTCAGCACCTCTTTAAGCGATCGTAATATGCATGGTCAGGTATATAGGGCTCTTGACTCTAGTTAATCCACTCCCTGCTAATTAGCACTTCTGAAGATATCCACCCTCTGTGTATCGTGACACAGCTATTACCAGATTGACAGATTTATCAGGTGTAATAGACTAAGATCAAAGTAGCCTTGTCTCGTTAACACCTGTCCAACTTGTCGCCCAAACTTTGTTCTTTGAACATTAAAGCCATCGTTGCTGTTCACCATGTCAGTCAAATTGGTACTTAATACAGTCACCCTATAAAAAACATTACACGCAAATCTCCAAAAAACAACAACACATACCTGTTATATAACTTATTCATAAAAGGTTACACCTGTGACTGAACAGTTAAGGTATGGATATTGTGCTATTGTTTCAGACATGGTGTCAGTACAGCCTGACCTGACCCAGACGATGGTGAGTGTGAGAAGTAACCCTCTAGACTCACCCAACACGCCCAACAACAACCATCTCAGCTCCAAGGAGAATCTTCCCACATATGCTGAAATCATGACACCAGCCAACAGACATTCAGGAACATTAGGGAAATGTAAAACATTACCTGTGGAACCAACAATAAACCACAGTCTCAAAAACAGTGTGGAAAAATTGACAATTAAAGACAAATCCTCATTAAAGGCGTCCCCGTCAGAAAGCCGCCCGTTACTGAGTGGTGAAGGGGAGGTCCCTAACAGACTGTCATTGATGACTTCACAGTTACCCAGTAATGTAGATATTGAAGCAGTCACCTGGAAGACGATGGATTATCGTGGAGGCAGACTCAGTCTACCCGATTCTGGAAGCAAAGGTGAGTTATAGTATATAAAAAAGGTTATTGCTTGGGGGTCTGTTCTATTGTTTTCCCTTTTTCAACAGTAATTTAGGGTTCAAACATACAGTGTGAATTTGTTTACCAGTAGTGAATAGATGGATTTGATTTGGGGGGGGGGGGGGGGGGAGTGGGGGTCCTCTTCTTTGGGGTGATGTTTCTAATTAATGAATGGTTACATAACACCTGTAGACAACAAAGTCAGGTGTATGAATATGTATTAATAGAGACCAGTCACTCACTGGGCTAATTATATTCCGTGCTGGATTTACCGAGGCCTGTGGTCATCATTATTAAATTCTGAGCTGATCCTCTGGTCACCTTTTGTATTCCGTGACCGACAGGTGTGCTCACACAAGTCTAATACCATAGAGAATTACCTGTCGTGGTAAAAGTTCATTGTTTCAAGGAAGGTCAAGTGGGAAACCAGTTGAACACATGCCTTATGGACAGTGAAACACAGACAAGACTAATATTGATAATAACGAGTAAAAGTCTAAATTTTATGCTGTTAAACAGAAATCAAAAATTAATTTTGTGTTATCAGATAATGAATGAACTTATAAATATACAAACTATTGAATAAAGTAGTGTTATACCATTGTAATAGTTGTAACTGTGGTAGTAAATAAGATTTAGGTAGACTAAGATAAACCTGAGAAGCATGGTTTTTGTATTTAACAAACCATTGGTTATGATCCTTCAGTTTAAAATATTATCATTGTTAGAAATTGATAATGGAAATTTTAAAAAGAAGCTGAATTGTTATTTTCTTCAACCAAAAACCAGTGTATGTTTAGTTGTTTACTGTTTGTGTGAAGTAGATTTGATTCCCATTAAAAATGTCACAGTAATTAGTGAGGCTTCTTTCTGGGTGGGCCAGCGGAGAGAATCATTGTGTTGGTTATCTTCGTGACTTCTCCCTCATCAATCTAAGAGTTTTTATGGGTATTTGTTGTTCAGTAGATTTTGTCCGGAGAAAACACAAATTCCCTGACAGAAAGATATGTATGACGAAATCATTGATCTCTGGTTTATTGTTGACAGTTTAATAGTCTCTAAAACTGGTTCATTGCTCACCTTTTTTAATGACTTTCTCTTAATGTGCCACTTAAAGCTGTCGAGAGGCTACTAAGGGTATAATTAGATATTGAAACTAGAGGAACAAGTTTTAGCTTTTATTAGATTTATCTGAAAGTATTTTGTAATCTGAATAATTACTATTTAAAGTAATCAATTAACCTGTTTAAAAACGTTTATGGTTCAGGTTATTGTTTGAAGAAATAAATCTTGTAAAAAAAAAATTCTTCATTTTAAATTATATTTTCATTTTTGTACATGGCAAAAGTTTTCATCAAAATTTTCAGTACAGCAACATCTGTGTTTTTGTTTTTATTAAATGATGACAATATTTCATGATGACAGGATAAATATATTTGTAAAAATGAATAAAACTGGCACAGGTATGTTGATTAATTAAACCCATATATCATCCCATGTTCTAGTATACATGTATGATACTGTCTAGACAAAGATGCTATCTTAACTGTGAATTAATAAATAGATCAGATCAGGATATATTTATTTTATTTTATTTAATTATCTTACCTTTATGTGGAATATTGCTGACCCAGTTTTTCTCCTAAACTCAGCAGGTGTATGGCTGACCGTACCAGAAGGTGCTATAAGGAGAGGACACACAGAAGATGTCTTTATGGCTGTTTGTAGGGATGATAAAGACAGACCAAAGTTAACAGGTAAGAAATACTTATTTAAAGTAGATATAGCACAGGTAAATCACATTCAATATCCTCATAATACTCATTTCACAATAAAGGCTGACTAGTTAGTATTTTCAGTAAAAGCTTAAGTAGAATTTATTGATTATTGGTCAGCTTTGTGTTGCCTCCTTACTCAGGTAGTACCAGTGTTCAAATGGATCTATTCAGCTTCAATTTAAATCGATGCTTTAAAACAAGCAATGCTACAAATAGGCGCTAAATTAAAAATCTTTGTAAGGGAAAGTCTCAATTACTTTGAATAAATGTTATAGTTGTACATTGTACCTCGTACCATTTTATTTTTATAAATCAATGAGAATTTAACAAAATAAGTAAGACTAAATGCCGCTAAAACAAGTTAATTATAACTTCAACAATTTTGAATATGTTTTATGTACATTTTTATTGTGGAGAAAGACAATTTTGTTTGCTTCCACCAGAATTTATTTTGTATTGAAATGTATATTTTTATTGTCAGACAAACAGACGATATTGAGTCCTATAGTATTATGTGGCCCCGGGTCAGCTATTTTTAAGAAGCCTGCAGTATTATCAATCCAGCATTGTGCTAGTATGAGGCAGGGGGGCTGGATCCTATCTATATACTCCAGTGACACACCCACTGATGAGGCACCACAGTGGCAGGTACAGTATTTAATTATCAAATTTTATATCTGTGTAGGTGGACTTAAGTGTTAGGCAAAGATATTTTAAATATACTTTAAGTTTGATCTATATATTTAAATTTTGTTTTGAAACTAAATTTAATAATTGGTTTACTTTTTCAAAATTTATTTTGTTACGTTTATAGACCAAACTTAATGTGGTGCTTAGATATTCAAGTTATACTTTAATTGATATATTTGAATTTTGTATTTTTACTAAATTTGATAATTGGTTTAATTTTAAATAATGTATTGGAATTGTGTAGTGTTTTAAAACACATATATTAAATATAATTTTTAATTTAGTTTATATTTGTGTTTGATTACAGAAGACTGTTACTTTAGGACAGGAGACAATAAACACTCCCCTTTATGCTCAGCTCGACCCCAATCATTGCCACATTATGACTGAACAACTACAGAGATACGCTATCATTGGAGAGTCCGTTCCCGGTAATCGAGCTATTAAAGTGTTACGATTGGCTGCATTTGCACCAGCCACACCCCCTTCAATGGATTATAATATCCGAGTTTATGTCGTAGAGGACACACAAGATGCACTAGAGGTAAAACATTTACTTACTTATTCAGTAATATATTGAGTTCACTATATTTTTTAAATCAATTATTGTGTCAGAAATTAAATCTTGTTTAAATTGGTAGAACAATAATTTATTTCCTGTTACAAAAAAGGGATTTGGGAACAGACAGTTACTTTTTAAGTTAAACTTGAACCAATCATGTTCTACTTTAATTAATTGGGGTTTTGTTGCCATTTATTTTATGCAAATGGCCCTTATAAACCAGCCCAATGGGTGAACAGGCTATTACCAACAAACAGTGACAAGATGTGACGGTGACAAAAATCAAAACAAATTTGTTATTTCATTAATTTGTTTTAGTTTTAATGATGACTATTTACATTTCTTACAGGGTGTGTATCAGGTAGAGAGAAAGTTAGGTGGTCGCGTTTTAGACAAACCAAAACAAATTTTATTCCAAGATGGAGGAAACAATTTGTGTTTAACGATAGAAGAGTTATCATTTGGATGGAGAAGTAAACTGGCTGCAAATTATCAGGTAAGATTTGATTAACACACAGGTCTGAATCCGTGGATATTTGTAATGGTTGCATTTGACCAATATAGAGAGATATGTCCATAAGGTGATTGACATGGAGCTTTATTTTAATATATACATGTAGGTCTTATAAACTCTATATTACACTGTCTGGGCAGAATAATTATTATTTTGATTGTTAAGTGAGACTGTCATCCAATCAAAACTGAAGGATTTAGTTGTTTGCCAGGGAGTTAAAGGTGTTTGCTTATTTTACAGTCAGTTAACATCATTCTTTAGAAATGCTTTAGGATCATATTTCTGTTTCTTTTTGAATTGACTGACAGCTCTATGGAGGTATTTTATTATAATAGAGATCTCTATGCCGTCTGGAGGAATTAACAGTTGGAATAATGGATTGAAGTTTTTCTGCTGGTTTTAAGGCAGTATGTTTGTGAGTGTAAGGGGGAGGCAGGGTGGCAAGTGTAGGCTAGGGGAGGGGTCGGGGAGCTTCTCAAAGGGATGTTCAATATTGACATAGTCTGTTCCTAATGGCAGTGGTTTGTAGATTATCATTGAGGTTAATTCCCAGTCACGTCTCTCTTGGGTAATGGTTAGGGTGACGGGGCACGGGCGCAGCACCAATATAATAGACTGAAGACATGACAGGGACGGCACTGGTCAATACCCCGTCTGTATAGCACAGATGCTCAGTCTGCACCACTCTCCTCCCACAATGCAAACCTTCTTCACAACATTCACAACACAAACTCAGAGTAACCAATATAAACAGACAAATATTTGGTAGGGTATCTGACATTATTACATTTCCCATATCATCCTGACTTCCTGTATCGCAGAGAGAATGTTACGAGATGTGGGCATTATGATGATGTCAAATGTGGAAAATTGCAACAGTATTGGTCTCCCTATGTATTGACAATTATATGAGTTGATTGTTTGCATGGATCGATGCTTAGCGAATGGGAGTAGAAAATGTCAGCGAATGAAGTTTGAGAGGGCAAGTCATGTGACTGTTCAGCTGATCGAGGTATTATTAACACTTTGTTTGTCCAAGCTTTCCACACACATGCTGGGGAAAATGACAACATGTTAGTAAATATTTGTTTCCGTCTGTGAGATTTGTACAGCAGGTTGACATGGTTAGTAACAAAGATTTGTTTTGGTTTGGCCTGGTAACAGACACGAGTCAAGCACTGACTTGAAGACAAACACAACAAATGGCTACAATTATTACCAGGAAATTAACAGTCCTGAGAAATCTTCCACTATGTCCACAGAGCAAATATTTACAGCCTAAGGCCCAGTTAACCCCAGGATTAACCAGGGATCTAATATGTATTGGTTAGGATTAGCCGTCAAGAAATCCTGGCATTCAGTGACCATTCAATTTTATAGTTCGTTATGTTCTCAGTTGTTTTTATAATCGGGGAATCAATAGAAACAAAGTCACATTTCTGATCAGTGATCAGGTTTTATCAGCCAAGATCTTCTATTGTATGAATCCCTTTTTGTGATAGGCCTTCCAACTTTAAAGTGATCATAACAGATTTACTTGAAAATAAGCAATACCCTTAAGCATGATTAAAAACTTCAATCAATCAGTCATAACAATGACACTCTCTAGCTCACGGCAGTAACTGTATTTTCCCATCAAACAAACACTGAATATTTTAAGTGTGTGTTTTTGTGAATTGTTACTGATCAAGCACATTGATGTCATAGAAAATCAGTACCCTAATTAAGCGCAATCCATCTATCAATTGAAACAATTTGGCCACTTTATCTCCTTTGATTTTATTCAAATAAGGAATGAAAAATCTGGCAACTTTGGTAATTTTTGTCAAATATTTAATTTTTAAAACAACTTAAGAAAGAGAGACCCCTTTTTTTAAATCCGTTATCTAATATTAACTTGCCCTCCATTTCTGTTTCTCTAGGAGATTCCCTTCCGCCATATTTGGAGTGGTAACCAGAACAACCTGCACTGTTCCTTCTCTTTAGAAATGGTGGAGAGAGCTCAACAAGATGTCACCTGTGTCATACAGGTCTACCAGAAAGCTATTCTAAACAACAGACAGGTGTTACATATCACCAGCTGCCTTAACGATGTGAGTGCTGCCTATTACCAACACCCATTAATCTCTTCTTGATTAACGAATTGCAGTTCTGTGCACAATGAAAGCAAAGTTTGTCATCAAGATAAGATAAATGAGCAGTTACATGGGGATGATTGATACCACAGTATTTAATATATCAAATGATGTGCATGCTTGTTATAGTTAAACATTATTTACAGTAGTATGTATGATTTCAGCGAATAGAATTAGACTTGTTGCTTATTAACTGACAGAAACAAAATAAACTGTAAGAGGTAATGGGTAAATAATGTCGATGCTTATTTAAATTCCAGCCCCCCTCCACACCCAGTGGTCACTCGACACTCCGAGGGAAATCCTCTGCTGTATCGGCGAACTCCACAGGCTTCGGATCTATTGCAACCCTTGATAATGCCAAATCTTCATTCAGGTAAATTTTCACTCCAATATTATATTATTTTCGTTATTCAGGTAATCATTTATATTGCTTTATGTTGTGCTCTTTATTCAAGTAGAAATTTGCCCTCTTCCGGTAAAACTTCACTCTGTTTAAACAACTATCATTGTTCAGATCAGCATCCACAATTTTGTGTCAGTATTATCATGGTTATCCTCTCTTACTTATAACAAAAATACTAGTTTTATCTAACATTCATGAACAGAGGTGTTTGATGAACGTTTTGATATGTTTTGAGGATTCATAAATTTTTCTCAAATTCTAATGCTCTTTCTTTTCAAACTTGATATGTGGCTAAGTATTGTAAAACATTCACAGAAACTAAGAACACAGTTAAATTAGAAGTATTAAGATTATATTTGATGTGTTTCAGATTGCCGACCCATGTCCGGGCCCAGCTATGTATGTTATTAGACCCGCCTAATGCTAGGGGCACAGACTGGAGGATGTTAGCACAGGCTCTAACTGTGGACAGGTAAATGAGGATTTGTTTATAGTAATACAGGCTGTGCTCTTACTGTGTACAGGTAAATGAGGATTTATTCATCAAAATACTGGCTGTGACCATTATTAGTCCCCTTCCCATGTTACCTGAGGATACTGTATGTTTATCCCTTGTATGTATTGGACTCTTGTCTGTCAATAACACAATCAGTTTTACACATTATTATTGAACTCCTTGAACTCAAAAGTTTGTACTCACCTTTATCATGACAATTCATACACACAGTTCTTTTAGTGTTCTGCAAAGATTTTACCACTTTTGGCATGTATTAAACTGAAAGTTTCTATTCATCTTTCTTGTGGAAATGTACGGGCTAGAAGTTTTGTTTTTAGAAGGTATGGTCATTTTGACTTGAACATGAAAAATACATACATCCATTTTGTGTATTCGTAAGAACGATCAGGTTAGTGTATTGAACTCAATAAGGTGTTTCCTTTAATGAGTAAATTTCTTTCTATGTATATTTGAATAAAATATATATCCTGGTTGTATTGTTATACCATTGATTTAATGGACATGGAACAAAGGTTCATTGCTTAAGCTCATATGTATAACAATGAATTCTTCTCCATCTGTTTAGAGACAATAGGTAGGAAATTTACCTGGCACTTTCACTTACAGGTAGCTCATCACTTGCCACCCTCTAATATCCATTATTTCTGTTTTCAGGTATATTAACTTCTTTGCCACAAAAACCAGTCCAACTGAACACATTTTAGACTTATGGGAAGCTAGACATCGAGAGGACTCTGCTGTGACAGATCTAATGAATATTTTGCGTGTTATGGGACGTCTGGATTGTTCAGCTGTTCTTGAAAAAGACATGGGTGCGTGGTTATGACCAAGTGACTGGTGGTAAATACAAGTGATTTGGTCGGTCAACAGAATTGAGGTCTTCCGCCCCCTGCCTACATGTTCTGATAACATGTCCTCTGAATGCTAGGAGGCAGACAATCTCCTCTGTCAGGGTGAAAGAAATCATGACCAAAGGGAGATAACTGGATACAAGTAATGGGGGACTACTTTGTTGTGCTTCTTTTTCAACCTTGAGTGCTATAGACAACACATGGTTAATAGGGGCTAAACAGTGATTTGTGGAGATGATAGAACTGAGTTTCAGTAAACAGTTAAACACATTTCCTTCAGCCCTTATTACCACAATAAAAAAAACCTGCTCAATACTACTGCTATAGTGTGATGTGTGCTACTGATAGGACAGACTATTGTGAGATTGAACACTGCCTGTGATTGAAGGAGAAATTGGTTAACAAACAGTTCTTTACTTTCTGTGTTTGAGGCAGTATCAACCATATTCACTTGTGTTCCACCAAACTTTAATTGTAAACAAAAGACTATTTGACATTGAACAATTTTTTTTCTGCTTTTTGAAAGGTGAGAGACAACAGATCTGAGAATATGTGACTGGGATGTAAATTTGTTTTTTGTTTGGGAGAGTTACAAGTGCTTTAAATATAAATTGATGTGTGTAATTATAACAATTGTATCTGTACATGGCATTTATCTGGGCAAAAGCTAATCAAAATAGTAAACCTGACTGTCGTTAACATTTTCAAACAATTTTTAATGTTGGCGAAGTTAAATATAATGTTATGATGTTTGCGTCAACAATTTTCATAAATGTTGTATTACATTTTAACTTGCAGGACTGAGAATTATCAAAATGTCTTTTATTCTAAGAGCATGTTCACAGAATATCTTAATATATTGACACAAACCAGCAGTGCCCGTTTTAGATGTTCATGTCACCTGGTTATGTTAGAAATCAAATCCTCAATTACACTGTTAACTGCTAGTTAATCCTGACACCGTTCACCTGTGATGAAGAG
>JAVFBW010162703.1:4224-18615 GCA_034783835.1 Mopalia ciliata
TATCCCATACCCCCCCCCCCCCCCCGACAAACAAAAACATACCTTTACTATTTAAAATTGTAGTTCAGTCCACATTCTAGAAAAAATAAGGGTGCCTGAGCCCCCTCTCACACAAAACGCCATGCTCGCTCACGCCGCCCATCGTAGGACAGCTATACCTTCGGTATCTAAGCGTTCGAAACGGTCCTATTTTGGCACAATCGCAGCCGGCAACGAAAAAGGGTACCCATTCAGGACTATGTCAATTATCGGTAGACAACATCATGATTTTCTTATTTGTAAACTAAAAATGAGAGGAAACTTTGAACGCTTGTCCAGGGTATTTGGCTTTTTAGGCTGGCCCATCATACATTATATGCTTAGTATACATATAAGTGGTATACCGCATTGAACTTTGTATCCAGCTCGTTTTCATTAAACTCTCTATATATTTCAGGAATTCGTTGAACTTCCTAACTGAGGAACTGGTGAACCCCAAAAGGTAAGATATACTCGAAAACCTTTCATTTCTAGTATTGTACATGTTTAGTATGTGGAATTATTTTACACAAATTTCCAGAAACCTTCATATAGCAATGATGAAACAGAAGTGGGCAAGATCACTTCCGGATTAAATTGAAAATTTATACTTTTATAAGTGATAAATGGTTTGAATTAACTGATTTTGTATTGCGTTCAAAATCGTGTAGAACGAGTCGAATCTGAAATGTAAATCTCTATTAGACAATACAGGACTAATTCCATCTGGAATTCTATACCACAAGTTAAGGTTGAACATTTGCTGACATTATGTATAAATAAGAGTAAGAGTAAACCCCTTGTTGTGCATCCTTGTCGAACACCAGGTTTGATAGGAACTGGATATTTGAGAATTTCATCAAAGCAAGCTGGCTTTTAAAAAGTTATAAGCTCAATATATCAGTTCATACTGAAAATGTTCATACTTCTTTCTTGACTTAACCCGGAAAGTTCAAACTTCTTTCTTGACTTTACCCGGAAAGTTCAAACTTTTTCTTGAACCCAGCCAGAGGTAAAACACGAAAATTGTAACTTTCTTACTGTCATTATTGCTGAGATATATATTTCTGTCTTTGTTTTGTTTTTCACAGAAATTTACCCAGATCTATTTGTATCGCGTTACCCTTAGTTACGGTGATTTATCTTTTAACTAACATTTCCTATCTGACCGTGTTGTCAAAAGCCGAGTTATTGGCGTCACCCGCTGTTGCTGTGGTAAGTCAAACAGTCCTCATTGCTATTAGTCCAGCGCTCTTGAAATAATTTGGGCGTTTCTCATAAATACATAAATCCAAATTCCCTTCTACTAATATTAAAACAAATAAATCGATTATTGAGAATATTGTTTATTTGTTTGTTAGATTGAGTTTAACGCCGTACTTAAGGTTATTTCACTCACATTATGGTTTGCCAGCCCAATGAGCGAAAAAAAAAAAATCACCTTCAACGCCACTGGCGATAAGCAAAGACAAGACGAGACAAATACAGGACAATCACATGACGTTATACAAAGACGACACAAACTGATAAGCTTCATATTCCCCTCACGCTCTGAGAGCAGCAGGGTAAGGGGAAGCTCCATCCAACACAGTGCGAATAATATATGAGAAGGATAGAATACATACTGCAAGGACTAAAAAATAATTATTCCATGCTAACGAGAAAGAAAATTAATGACAATGTACTGACTTATATTCCATAACCAGATAATATATATATTAAAATATGCCGTAGTTTAATCGTATATTAGATTATTATTACAATTATCCATTCATAGAATCGATGATCGATATAATGATATGAGGCATCAATGTGCGTACTAATTAATACTATATTATTGACGGTCGATACTTCAGGCATGGGGGGAGAGGATTCTGGGATCGATCTCCATCGCCATTCCAATCGCTGTGGCCTTTTCTACCTACGGGGCTCTCAACGGATTTAACTTTATAAGCGGAAGGTAGGGGCATTTTGTTGATGAAATACTGCCATTAGCTTGGTGGATGCAAAGTAAAAATTTAATTACTCTTGCTATGCTGTAGATTGGTTGAGCATCTCCCGTGTGTTCTCGCGTTAATTTAAAATTAATCGGTTCAGCTATAATTTGGGAAGAAGCCCCATGCGCTTGTGCTGCTTGCACGAGAGTTATGATTTTGATACAGAAACACACAAATGTCCATGACATGGCACCGATTAATGCTGACATTCTCACCTCGTAAAGGTGAGGTTTGGTCAAAATCGGATGCCCTCATAAAAATGTGTTTGAATATACAGGTGGGAACTTCACAAATTTAATATGTATGGAATAATCAAACATTATCTAAAGTTTTTAATGGCACTCCTTTGATACAATTGTTTTTCTCCCTGTCTCCCTTTAAACTTGAGACAAATAGCTTCTTGTTTAACGCCAAGCAATACCAATGGATCGACATAAAAAGTCCAATTGTTAATATCTACCATTAGCATGTCTCACTTATAATATAAAATATATATAATATAATTTGTATTAATTTAATCTTTCTGGTATAGAACAAGTCTTCCAGACTTTATTCCCGCCTCCTAATCAATTTTATAAGCACAATTGATATTTTATACACTGGTGAATTCAAATAAATAAATAATAATAAAAAAAAATATTATGAATATGTAGGTTTCTACGATGGAATGTCACATCTGTCAAACTTTATATACAGCCTATAGGAAATGCCATAAACTACATCTTTTGAAATATTCCAAAATAAAATAAATTCTACTTCCTATACATCGATACATTGACTCTAAGATACACCCAGACCATCTTGTTTTGCACTTCTTTTATTTGCGGAGCTGTGAAATTCGTCGCCCCGAAATATTGGAGGAAATTAATGCGCGATGGCTTGGCATAGCCTACGAGAGATGTCTTGGTCTCGTCCACTATAGAAGCTCTCGCGAGAAAACGATTGATTTTGGAAGACATCAAAAAAGTCCAGGGAAAACTTCAAAATCATAAAATGGCTTTTGATCCATATCCGTTGCTTTTGAAATATAATCTTAGCTTACCCGGTTAACAGATTTCTATAATTCAATCAATTTGCGTATGATTTCTGCTAAATTTGAACTAAATCTGTCCTGTAAAAGCTTTGAAAATGCTCCCTTTAGGGGCATTTTATGAAAAATATACCAGTAGCTTATGTCTGTAAAGTTGGCTTTGTATTCATTTTCATTTAGTGTTCTTATCCAATTTCCGTAGATTGGATGGATTTTAAAAAAAGGGCAATTCACGTTACAAAATAAACTATTTCCATTTGTGTTATCGTCACTACAACCTGAGCAAGAATTAAAATACTTAAAATGTGCCTTTCAGAATATACTTAATTCCTTTCTTGCAGAGAATGACACTCGCGGCTGCACTGTAATGGCTGTCCTTTTCTCTTGCGATCGGATTTCGAACTTTATGCTGGCTAGAGAGATGTCATGTACTTGATAGTCCTAATCAATTGTAACCGAAAGGAGAGAACCCCGTAAAGCGAAACATATCAAACTAAAGGCTGTAAGTGTGTTAAAAACAACAACAACAACAACAACAACAACAAATTCAACACAAGAAAAATAGTTCCACAATATACCATTTGATAAATTCGAAGCTACGTGTATCGTTCTGTCTTCAGTTTCCCATCGGCAATATTAGGCTTGTACTATAGAATGAGTTTTTTACTACGCTCGAGAACATCTTCAACTTTTAAGAGTTCTTGTGGAATTTGAGGCGTTTTGTTTCGTGAGTGATCCTTGTGCCGCGGTCTTTGAAAACTGAACAGTTAATCAAGCAATATGGATTTAAAGATGGCTGTTTCTTCCCACTTGTACATGTTTACGTCCACAGATTGTGTTACGTCGCGGGACGTGAGGGTCACTTCCCCAAGATCCTGTCTTACGTGAACGTCCATCACTATACACCATGGCCGGCGATGATATTCTTGGTAAGTGCAACCTTAATCATGAACACTTTTGTCAATATTAAAATTCAACCCCGCCCCTATTTAGGATTTCAAAGAATTCTTGTCTGTATCAGCATATAAAGGGCTCACAACTCCAGAATATCACAGCGAAACAAACGTCCCTGCCTTATTTGTATATAGAGGACGAGTAACTCGGACGGTCGATAGGTCGATCTGTTGGTCGATCAGTCTACCAACCAATTACCAACTGCCTTATCGCCTGTGAGAATGCTATACAATCGCCAATTTTCTACATATGGTTACGCTCAAAGTAATCGATATGTATAGCATTTTTGTCTCTGTAAAAAGGCAGTTTATAATATTTTTTTTTACGCCCTACTTAAGGGTCGTCGTTTTGTCGACGTCAATTGTTCACCAAGCCCATAGTTTCGCCTTTTCACTAAACTTTTTAATTTCAGAAAACATATTTTCTTATAAGACATTTGCTATGCTTTCGGGAATTCTTGATAATTTCCTTCTGATTCCTTCAACCATAAATACTGTCATTACCCTCGTATACTGTGTAAAACATGCACCAAAAATGTCGACCGTCAGGTACATGAGTCAGTCGCACGATGTGGCTCCAGCAACCGCGCCGAGGGTAGTTTTCTTCTCGCTTTTTCATTGTATTTAAACTTGTTCATTGCGCAAATTTCACACGTGGTAGCGTTCATGTGGTTAATACAATTGATTGGTTGACTCTTTTATTCACCAAAGAAATTTATATAAAATACAACTATTTGTTAACAATGTTTTGGCGGGAAAAAAGTCCCGAGACGGATTGTTTTTCAAGGAGGATTTGTTGTTGTTCAAAATGAGTCGTTCTAAAATGTTTTTTTTAATTTTTATTTTAATTTTTTTTTTAAATAATACGTTTTTGTTCCAGGGTATTATCGCCTTGGCAATGATATTTCCTGGAAACATTGGAAGTTTAATAAACTTCGTTAGTTTTACCGGATGGTTGATTCATGGCGCAACATTCTTCGGATTAATCCTAATGAGATTCACCCGGAAAGACTGGAAAAGACCATATAAAGTTAGTATTGTATTATACCGTAATCAACAACAACAACAACAACAACACACCTCCTAAGTGTAATTCATCTTCTCTTCAAATTAATTTCACAAACACAAGCATCTTGTGGCTTCTGTATGTATTTCTCGTTTTCTTGTTTGAAGTGTACTTTTCACGATACTGTACGGTTTACCTCACGGGGCCTCGTTTGAAGGGACACCCAAGCGTACTCCGCACGATACTGTACGGTTTACCTCACGGGGCCTCGTTTGAAGGGACACCCAAGCGTACTTCCTACGATACTGTATGGTTTTGAAATGAAGATTCCGTGGAATAAATAAAAACCAAAGTTGCAAGAAATAGAATCCTATTTGCTGTCTTGACGGAAATTTATCTCAAATTCTTTTTTTTTGGTTCAATCCAGGTTCCCATTGTAATACCATTGTTTATGATGGCTGTCTCCGTTTTTCTCATTGTTGCTCCAATCTATAGAAATCCCCGAATTGAGCTCCTTTATGCTGTACTACTCGTCTTCGGCGGATTGATATTTTATGTTCCATTTGTCTACTTTAAGTTGAAACTCGGATTAATGGGTAAGTTGGTTATGTAAAAAAAAAATTTCAAACCTGAATTTATTCACGGATGGAGGAACTAAAGCAATGGGATTTAAGTTCCCACGTGAACAAGATGGATTTCTGGGTAATTTGTATCCCTTTCAGAATCTGACCATCACGGAAATAAGTTCATTTCTGGGATCTCGAAAGATCTAGATCGAACCACAATGTTGGAGTGCTGAAAAAGCTCGCACAGTTCATTGGTGTGCTCGATAAGAATGATAATTAACGTGTACCTATCATATCCTATGCTACTTACCTAACATTTGCCAACACTGTATACCATTGTTAAACGAAAGTTAATATTGTTTGTATTCATGTTTCATGTACTCCACGCCCAGTATTGTTCCTAAGCTAAAAAACAAATCTGAAATTTTAAAGTACACATTTAATAAATAACCCTTGAGCCCAAATCGCTTGGAAATGAGACGGTGTTTCCATATTGGGACATTCACAGTACATGTATGAAAAAATAAAAATAAAATAAGGCTGGAGAATGGTTTCAATTTATAAATGGAAAAGTTTTTTGATCTTTGACTGAGAAGTACTATTCGGCTGGGGCCCGCGGCCGTGGTTTAGTGGTAGCGTGTGCACTTACAAAACTGAATCTGCTTAGATGTACCGTTAACGGGATCGAGTCCGCCTGTCGACCATCATGTATATGAGCGAGTCACATGATATCATTTAACTTTTGAATAACAAGCACGTTTTATATATTTGATAATTTCTATTTTGGATTTAAAGAACAAAAAGGTAACTTTCCGTTTCAAATAAATACGTTGGACTTCTAGTTTGAAACACGGTCGAGATATTGACAATGTATTGATGTTCTTTCTTCTATCCACAGATTCGCTAGTTATGTGGATACAGTTATTCCTCCAGGTGGCGCCGAGTAGATATGAACCCGATTCTTAAGTGAGGACATACGAGATCCCCAGTTTACTGTGGTAACTGTGACGTTGATCCAATAATTTACGCTTTTATTTACACTGAAAAGTGGTAGGTTGGACCACAGACACTTGTATCCAGTCAGTAGACATGCGCTCTCGGGAGCCTACGTCATTCGTCAATGGTTACTATATATAATTATACACAAGATGGGAAACGAGCTTTCGCAGTTTCCAATTTTGTGTATTATTATATATAGTGACCATTGACGAATGACGTAGGCTCCCGAAAGCGTATGTCTACCGACTAGATACAAGTGTATGTGGTTGGACGTTACCTCAAAGTGTTTCCGACTCAATTTAAAAGGAACATTACTGTCGTCTGTAACTATGTTAGAACGCGTACCTGGCACAGTCCATATTTTGTGTGATTTAGACAAGCAACAAAGAAACTTTGCTTAAAAAGAGAATAGAAAAGAACAACACGTCAACCAAGGACTGATTACAACATCCATGGGCAGATGGAAATTAATCCTGGTCTCAAAATACCCAACAAGTTGGCCTAAATCGATTTCTAGCAAATGTATGAACAATAGGAGCTTCATCGTATAGATTTAGGGATAGTTGAACAAATTGAAGGCAATTTCCGTTTCAAATACATTAGGCCTATATCATTTGTTTTGAATGCTTTTGTTGAATACGTAGAACAGAGTAGTGTGTATAATTTATTTATTGTGTAGAAATAAATGTATATTTAAGTTATGATCTCTTGGACTGCTCTATCATTATTTGATATTTCTTTTTTCATTTATCCAAAGTTAGATCAACAGGATTTAATTCCAAATACTGTGGAAGGAAATCTGTGTAGTAAAACCCACAACCTTCCGCTGGTTGCGGGTATACCAACCCACACACGGTCCGCGGAATCGAACCCGAGGCCCCACAGGTGAGGGGGTATATGTAGATTAGAAGCATACACTCATTAGAACGTTCTATATAAAGCACTCCGCCGTGGTGGCCACTACTTTGAAAGATAACGTATGTTTTACGCAATACTTTTTTCTAAACATTTTTCGAACATTTTGTTAAAGGAGAGTGGTTACTTTAAGTACATGTTGTAATAATTAAGTCGGTTTTAAAAAACTGCATGCTGTTGTAAATTAATGCAGATTTAGACTTTGCATTGTCACCTTGTAAAAAAAGTTCCTAGCGAGTTTATTATACAAGAAGATTGAAATTTAAATAATCTTGAATTAAGGCCATTATGATATTTATTCGGTTACCATATACAGCGAAGCCTAAGTTAATTTTAAAAACTGAAATACCCCCCTCCCCACCCTCCCCGGAGAAATATATACCTGATGTGAACTGATTACGTGAATAAGAATGATCCAATCCAAGGATTGCGTCAAAGGTTATACGTGAATACTTAGGGGTTTTTTTTTTCAAAGTTTTTAAAATTCATTGAATAGCAGAAATCTTCCACCCTCTCCATTCTTTTAATACTAGTATATGATAATTCTCCTCATGGGCAGAATTATTCCGTAAACATATTTAATCAGTGAATTCCCCTGGTGACGTCACTCGAGAATCACAGCTGACTCTAAATAAAAGGTCAGATGTTCGAACCCCAATTTCGAATACACGTATGCTGAAGTTTTTGATGAAACAAATTGCGAATCGTCCAGTGTAAACTAGACTATTTTTATGCGCATTCTAGGTTTCAACCATTTTGGTATACCTTCAAAGTTGATATGTTTAACCAAGACTCTAATCAGTACCATTACGTCATGATAAACGAAAATGGCCATGAGTTTCTTTACAAAGGGAGACAATTAAGTCTCGTGAGCCTCACAAATATAGAAAACATCGAAAAAATCCGAAAACAACAACATGTAGTATTTTCGTTATTTTAAGATAACGCCTTTTCAGTTTGAACAGATTCTAGTTCAGAAAATTTTGGGAATCGTACCCACTACCCTCAAAGTCCGGCAGCGAATCGCCATTACAATACCGGTCCCCAAGACTACTGGGTCTAGTCTTTCTAAAAGAGGCAAATATCATTCAACAAGGTTATTAGATGGATAATACGATACACATAAATTGCCATGTAAAAACTTTGCTTCCAGATAATCAGATACCCCAAAATTGTCATCTAGAAACAACATAGATTAAATGAAAACCTGCAGAAAGAATTTATGTTGTAAAAGAATCGGCTCAGACTAAATTTCGAGTGTATAAACAATTTATTACATAAATAGTTAGTAGACATCATATTTCAACTGTTGGGAGTTACAGATTTTGTTTGTTTCGTCAATAGTTGTACAATGAGGAATTTCTACTCTATCGAACAGTCGTTAGAATTTGCACATCAGCTGCTGTAATACTCATTATTCTCCTGTTTAACGAAGACAGGATTAAAAAGGTAGGAATAGTTCATCCATTGATCATCAGCAGGCGTGTAGAAATCTGCCACTTGGGACACTTCAGGGTATCCAGTTTGCATATCTCGTTCCCAGAAATTCGAAGGAGCCCGGGTCATAGAGGAGTCCGGCGTTTCTGACATGGAAGTCGGATGGCTATAAAGCGTGTCTGTAGCAGGAATGTTGGCAACAGGAAAAGAAAAGCAGTCGAAAGCAGATAGCTCGTTCAAAGATGTTGAACATTGGACGTCTCGAAGACAAAGATCAAGGGGCTGGGAGTGAGGAGCTGCCTCAGCTGTGTGGATCCTAGCTGAAGTATCGCGAGATATCGTTTCCCCAGGAAATGTTGTGGGGCTGGAGCCGGAACCATAGTAACCGGAGTCATCCGGAGACAGCGAGGTCAACGGTTTATGCCATGATGACTTTGTCGCCGGAAGTACGACAAAGCTGTTCAACGGTTTCATGTCATCTTCGGCGTAAACCACTGGATGGTGTTCTCGAAGAATGTTGGCAATGGTGAACGGTTGGTGACGCTTTTGTGTCGGTTGTTCTGACATTACGTAGTTCGTCGACGTATCTTCTTCGAATTTCCTCTTTCTGGATGTAGTTATGGGTTGAGGAAGACACCCAGAATGGCGTAAGGGTGACGTCGGCAGTTCTTTGCAGACTGTCGGTGAGATACCAAGTTGCTGAAGAAGATCGTTCGCCCAGTTACCTCCTCTGGCTACACTCGTCTGCTGTCTCTTGAACATGTCTGTACTGACTTTAGCCATATCGACCTTCCAGAAATTCCCTTTGCCGTGCTTACGTGTCGGGTCCTTTAACTCCATCTTAAAGCAGTCGTGGTGAAAGAGATTGTGACGGACGGAATCCTTCCAGCCCGTGTACTTGGCGTCTTGGAAGAACGGAAACATCTGACCTAAAGCACTGTTGATACCTGCCAGGGTAAGTTTCTTAGAATCGGAGCACTGGATAGCTGTGGCGATGAGACCAGTGTAAGAGTATGGGGGCTTCGGGTGACGCTTGTAGGCCAATCGTCCTGACCGTACCGGATCACTGCGATCAGTTCGTACTGTTGCTGCCATGGAGTTAAATTTCTGTTCTGCAAAGGTAAAAAACGAATGGTAGGTTGTTAAATTATGCGCTATGGCACTAGCTTTGGCTGTCGTTTAATGGGAAAACCATATTCTATAAATAAGTAAATGAATTTCCATTTTCATTATCGTATCGTAACTCTGGTTATCATTCACTAAAGAGAATCACAAGTACTAGTTGAGTCATCAAATTTTGTGCTGCGAAGTTTTCCTGCACTCTGGTTGGTCAGCAAATTTTGAACTACCCAATGATAGATCAGTGAAGTCTGCTGTACACAGGATTTGATGACTCAACTGGTATTTGTGATCCTCTTTAATGAATGATAACCAGAGTTACGATCAGATTATGAAAATGGACATAATGTATTGTATTACACACAAAAAAATTTACTTATTTATAGAATATGTTTTTTAATGGTGATCTTCCCCTTTAATTTTGTGATTTATTTTCGTAGCTGTAAGGCTCGTGACTGAGTTATAGTTGAAAACGTGACAGCCGTATAACCTAACTTCGATGAATTGCTCGCGGATTCGAGGTTGGCGTATCGGATGCGTCTGTGAATCCCAGGTAGGTCAGTCAACTGGGGTGGTTTTTGCGAGGTTAGCTCCCGTTTTACCACCGTATTTGAGCAAGGAACAGTGTGGGTTGATAATCCCTAGTCTGGTAAATACCCGAGTATGACAGTAGAGATCTTGATTAGAAATCTGTGCTGTTTAGTAGCAAATCTGTTTGTCTTAATCCATGTTTGTTTTTTGTATATGCGGAGTAGACAAAAATCACATACGCACACTGCATAGATCAAGCAAATTACAATTACTTACCAAAAGAATGCAAATCGGCTAAGGAAAAAGACTCCATTTCGAATATAGATGTTTGTATTGTTTTTGGTTACATACACAACACAGCGTTGGGTATTTTTGACAATCACGGTATAGGCTTGTCCTTTTATACTTGTTTGGTTTATGGGTGGGACAGTATTTCATTGGTTACTACTTTTGAGTTTTTGGATCAAACAAAAACAACTCTGCGTGAGTGTCAATGTGTACTTCATTTTGTCAGTCTACCGTTAGGAGTTTTGTCTTACCGGAAACGATAACTACAAATAACTCCCAGTGTCTTTTGTTAGATTAACAGTGTTTATTACAGTGTTAATGTGGAATATATCCTAATTAACAGTAAGGGACACCTAGCTTTGGGTGGTAAGGGTCAAATGCGCCCTAGGGACAACACGATTGTCAGTTAGGTCAAAGAGAGTTGGGGAACCGAAGACAGGGTAAGATTTTCCTCGATAGTTATGAAAGAAATGTAATTTACTCTCTTATCTCTTAGATTTTGCAAGGTAAAATTCTAAAAAGATTTTCAAATTGGTATATATATATATAATTTTATTTATTTAAGCCAATAATAAATTTCAGTTCAAATTAATTTACAGGGTGATTTCCGATCTTATTCATGATGAATTTTGCACTTTATTTTGATTTGTTTATTTGCAGGATAAAGGGATATTTTTTTAAAGATAAAAACATCCAAGGTGGTAAAAAATAATAACGTTTCGAAATGTTGGTACATATATTTTGTAAGGATCTTTATGTGTGCTTTTATAATTTTTGGAACATGTTTATCAAGTAACCGGATTAGAAGACAGCACAACGCGTCTGGGAGGATTAAAAGATTAAGTTGCTCATTAAAATGTTAATCAGGATTGTCGCTCATTAACAGTTGTGTGACTTTGGGGGGAAGGGGGGAGGGGGTGAAATCGTGTGGCGTGCAGCATAGCACAGACAAATCATATTTTAGTAAAAAACAAATGGAGGAGTCAAAAATATTTTGAAAACTTTAAAACTTTAGATCTTTATTTATAATTGTAGCTTCTACACCACTGTATTTGTGAAACTTTTTTTAAAAGGTCGAAAGAAACCGAAATCCTTTTTTGAATGCGTGAGTTCGGCAAAATTATAACAGATATCAAACTGAATCAGTAGATTAAGTCTTTTGTTAACACAGGAACACGATTTTTCTGATAGCTGTCTAAAATAAAAACCTTCCCGACATAAAAGCTAAAACGTTTAAAAATATTTTGTAAATGTTTTATATGATAATTTTTAAATTTATTTTTCCTCAATATTTTCATCTGGTAACCAAATGAAGAGATATAGCAATGCGCCTGTGGATTTCATCATTAATGTTGTAACAGAACTGTATATGACGATTGGGTCTCTTTAATGGTCGAATGTCAGTGAAGGTCTGAAGTCTTGTAAAATTTTATAAAATAATTGAATATTGCAATTGACCTCATATTATTTCTCCAGCTTAAGTTAAGAGAAATTAGCAGTGCCATTTCTCATCTGATACTCGATGATTATTTCGCTCTTGAAAATTCCGCAAACAAATGTTCTATTGTATGAATATTGTTTTATTTGCATGGTAATCGGATAGATAATTAAGGATAACAGCACCCAAAGTTGTTAAAATTTAAAACAATATACGAAAAGTTTGTAGATATATTTTGATCCTTTCTATAATTTTGTTTTCGCCAAAGTTTTCGTCAGGAAAGCAGCTCAAAAGACAACCCAACACGTCCATGTGGATTAACAGATTAATTTGCTAATTGAAATGTTATTAAAGGATTATCAGTCTATGGCAGTTGTATGTCCCTGGGGTGTAAACTCCTGTTGCGGACAGCTCATCCCAGACGATCGATTTTGGACAAGACGCACTCCAATAATACGAAATAGAGAAATCAAGTTGGCCACATGGCTCGTTCCTGCACTAAACAAATCGGATACAATAAAATGGAATTTACTTTTTACAACTATATATGCAAACTACATATGGTGTTTGTGAAATCTCCCTTTTGAATACTAATCCACAACGCCGCATGGAGGAATCCTGAACCATTTCTGGATTCCATGAAATCTGTAAATTCTAACAAGTTTTTTTATATATCATACATTATTACTTTTCAGAGCACATGTGCAGTTCAAAAACAGCGCACAGGATTTGTTTGATATCTGTTTGTTTCTGGAGAAAATTACATTGGTGACACCCTATGTTATTCACGATGACTTTGCACTAGAAAAAGTCCGCAAACAAATGATACTTTATTTATATTTGTTTATTGGCCGGATAAAGTGATATCTTATACACTAAAATTAAAACTAATTAATTTTTTTGTTCATATATATTTCGTAAATATTGATACTTTGTCTTTGCCCCTTTTAGCAACATGTTCATCAGATACCCAGATATACAGATTCATTTGCTAATTGAAATGTTTACGAGGATTGTCGCTCTTCTACAGTGGGATCTGCCTGGGGTGTGAAGTCTTGTGGCGGACAGCTTATCCCTGACGAACGTAAGACGAGGCGTATTTCAATTAGGTATAATAGAGATCTGAAAAAGAATAAAAAAATGTGTGTACGTTTTTTGAAAAGTCTGAAATAGTATTAATATCAAATTCAGCATTAAAAAGATCTCAAAAAGTTGATATGATCCATTGTATGGACGGACGAAGAGGCCTGTTCGTTTTTATAGTTGGAAATAACAGTTAACGGCCTTTCCTTTCTGGAATAAAAATGATTGGTTATTGTTTACGAGTTCTATCCCCAAACTTTATATACCAATGGGTTACAACAGAAAATAAACTGACTGGAGTTGTTCTATTATACGTTAAATATGACATCATTTTTTCTATAGAAAAATCCTAAATGAAAATATGTTAATCTAATGTATTAAACGACTTCACATCCAAACGGTCAACTAACGTAAACTTTAAATCGGCACAGGCATATTGGATCGCTTTTCATCTTCCCCTTTCTGACATTTTAGAAATAAAGAAGAAACGAAAGCTGTAAACAAATCGTGTACATACTATACACATATATCCGCCGACTTTATACGAAAACAGTTTTACGTTAAACATCATCATTGTCTACAGGTAATGCAGAGTCTGATATGGCTGAGTCTGGTTGCTGCAAGTTCGAAAATGTTATTTTCCTCAGTATATATTTTTTCTGATGTATTATCTGTTTACAAAAAAACCCTGACTTTTCTCAAATTCCATAGAACAATATCCATAAATATATGAAATCGGGCTTTAACGGTGTTAATTCATAGATAATATGAAAAACTCATAGGTATTCCAATAATTAAATCACACAACTGCTTGTATAGATCGCTCTCCAAGTGACAACAACAATGTTAATAAATAAACAAAATTACATTTGAGATGTGTTATTGAATGAAATTTAATTCGAAATTAAAATATGCATAGGTCAAAATAAAGAAACCCAACCCTTGCCCACCCTCCGTTTGTTCTAATAATCTCTTAACACTGGGGGGGGGGGGGGGGGGGGGGGTTTTTTG
>JAVFBW010162704.1:0-11556 GCA_034783835.1 Mopalia ciliata
CTCCCTCTCTCCAGCCTGTAGAGCATATCTTCTTTTTCCCAAGCATGTCTGCATCTGTTTTCTGTTTTCACGTTCATAAAAAAAAGGCTCTGCTGACCTAAGTTTTAGATCGTATTAGTTAAAATCCTATTCTGTTCGCCTATCTTCTCCTTATACTATGTTTTGCTCAACAATCTGGGATAGATCAAGTCTACTCCCGCCACTTTTATCCTACTCTTATGATGCTTTATATGTTTCAGCGGGCAATTGGAGGGAGCTTCATGTTGCCCTGGGGCTCTCAGAGCTAAAGGGGAACAGGAAACCGATCTGTTTGTGGTGTCCGTATCACATCCTGTATTTGTCCAGTCCTATCTTTGTTTGTAGAGGGTGGTTTTCTCCACCCATTGGGCTGGCACGTCATCATATAAGTGAAATACCCTTGAGAACGCCATTAAACTCCAATCAAACAAACAATTATATGTTTCATGTTGTGAATAAAAACACAATATAACCGCTTCCCATCTTGGTTGTGTTCCTGTCAATTATTGCTACTATACATCGCTGTCATATAAGTGAAATACCATGAAACACCAACCAATCAATCAATCAATCAATCAATCAATCAACCTGGCCAGATGTATCTCTGTAACATTGCACTGTATTGGGGGTTACTGGTTTTCTAAGACTTAAACCAAAAAAATATGGCGCAAACCAAACATGATATGTAAAAGTTAAAAATCTTGTTTTATAATTCACGTATCTTTTGTTTTAGATGTTTGAATCTGTATCAGCAACCTTTTCACAACCTTTCCTGACGGCTTTTGATTTCATGGCTAAAGACGCTGCTGAGAAAATGTTCAAGGAGGCTGCTATGGCAACTTCAATTCAGTTTAGGTCCGCCCCAGGCACAGACCCTAGATACCCAGTGTTCAGTCTTCAAGGATCTCTGGAAGGCATAGCTAAAACAGAATCTATATTACATAAGGTAAATTTAAAAAAGATTTCAACCCTGTGTTTCTGGAAGTGTCTAAGTTAGGATTGGAAATCCATGTGTCCAATTTTTGGCTGTCAAATTCTTGTCCATTTTCCTATCTTTCCCATGCTAAAATTCAGAATTTCTGTCTGTCATTCTAATCAGTTTTAGAAAACTGGGTGTCAAAAATGACAGTTAGACTGGTCTGTATCTAAGACTTTGGTTCCTTGGCTTCCTGCAGTTTTAAGTGACAAAAGGAAGCTGTGGAATGGATTGTAAGATAACAATTGCGTTCTAACAAATGTTGTTAGAGAGGAACACCAATTTGTTTTCATCCATAGTGTCAAAATCTGGTCCTAAATTATTTTCAGTGTTGCTCTCTGAGCTAGGGTTTGTTTTTGTGTTACGTCTTTGGGATGGCTATCCAATGAGGGAAATGCTTTGATGTAAAAAAAAAATATGCATATGTTTATAAATAGGAAATTAATGGACAAAATTTATTGAGGACTACAGGGAAGAGCAAATTTTTTACTTCGTAGTTTTTCTCATTAAATAAAGTTATTATTTAATAATTATTAAATAGCCCTAAAGTATGTCATTGCTCCTCAATCAAACTAACAAATCGGTAATTACCGTCTACCACCAATTTTCTTACTCTGGTGCAACAAATGTCTAACTGTGCAATAAATTGAATAAGCCCATGTTTGATTTCAGTTGAGAACAAACAGTTATCATTATATATATAGTTTGATTAATAAATAAGTTCTAATGCTAGTGACATCTGAAATGCTTTACACACCAAGGAATATCCCAACTCCAAAAGATGAAATTCAGGATTAACTCAGCATTAGGAATTATTGATTAAAACCATCACCAAGATAATTGATAAGTTAAAAAAACAATGAATGAGAGCATATGTACAAAAACACTTTTGTATATCATGCTCACAGCAGCGGTTCGGAGGACAGTGTGTTAGCATACGAAACATAGATCGATGTACTGCTCACAAGTTTGAGTCTGTGCTTCAGTTGTTAGGGTGTTCAGTTTTTAGAGTGTCCAGTTGTTAGGGTGTCCTTCTTCGTTGTACCTCTCACAGAATCAAGCACCCTTGTCCACCTTCAATATATGAGAGAGTTACACCAGGAGGCTTTTAACAATTCGCTATGGTGGGTTTAATGAGGTTTACCTCTGGTTTCCCATCTTATTTCATTATGTCAGAGAGATAAATCATCTAGCTGTCGTGAAAGTTAAATACCCTTGAGTACTATGTGAAACTCCAATCAAACAATATGCTGTATATAAACCGCCCTAAGGGCAGTTTGTTTGATTTGTTTGTTTGTTTGATAGGTGTTTAACGTCGTTCTCAAGGGTATTTCACTTATAAGACGACGGACACAAATACAGAACATCACAAACAAATCCACTTCCCGTTACCCTTTAGCTCTGCGAACAGCAGGGCAACAGAAAGCAACCTCTTTTCTCGCCTCTTACGATCGACTGGGGAAGCCGAGGGAGTATTCTGCAGGGCCATGGCCGACCCGCTCACTCATGGGGCCAGTTTGTTTGAAGACTAGCAATACTGTCTTTACTTATAGCACTGGAGAAAATTAACTTTCCAACATTATGGAAATGCTTCACATCTTGGTTGTACTAGTGTCATTATTGTTGGAATACACCGCCGTCATATAAGTGAAATACCAATCAATCAATGTATATAAACCGCCATTACATTACACTAAAACAAAAATATAAAATTCTCTATATTTAGAAGGCCCTGCTTTTACTTAGCACTGGAGGAACATTCATTTTACAACAGAGGTAAACACTTCACATTATATGGTTGTGTAAGTGTGGCAATTACTGTTAGATAAATATAAGTTAAGTACCCTCGGACAGGCTATTAAACATCAGTCTGTTCTAGAAATAAATTATTTTAATAACTTTTATTTGCTTTCTTATTCCAGAATTTTAGAAAAACAAATCCAAATACAGAGGTAACACTTAAGGCACCAATACTGAAAGGTATGTTATTTTACAATCTGACTTGAACAGATTTTTTCTGTTACAACACAAAGCCATGTTGTCTGTAACGTGACCTGTGACCTGTAATTTGGCCTCGTATTTGATTCCAATGATTTCCATCATCCATTGGTCTAGCATGCTACCATATAAGCGAAATACCCTTAAGAATGACATAAAATCCCAATCAAACAAACAGATAGTTTGTAGTCTATGTCTGGGTTTGATCCATCTTCAGAGTTTGCACACCCATGGGTCAGCTACAGTGTAGTAGGCCCTGGTCCAGGGGATGATTTGGCCCCTAGAAGCCTTGAAACTTTTGATTGCTACAAATGCATTTAGAAGCAATTTTAAATTCAGAAATTTTTGTCTTTTTTCACAAAAAAGGCAGACTGTAGCTATATGTCTGTGTACCATCTGAGGAGTTGAATCAAACAAATCAATTATTATTGCTACTTAAGCCTGAAGTTTTCTTGAAATGACTTTAATGAATTTCATTTAATTTATTTCCATATACAAATTTTAAGCCAGTCTTAACTCTGTTCTAGATGGCATACTATTTGGTGGAGAGAAAAACTGGAGAGACCCGAATCCTAAAGTTACAATTCTGTCTTCACTGTTAAAAGAAAAAGAAATCATGTCGGACTTTAAGGAAAGGTTGTCTGCTTGGCCTAAGGGTAAAAATAGAAACAAAAAGCTTGGGAGAAGAAAAAATGTGGGGAGAAAAGCTTCACTGAAACCAGCTCCTGATGCTGAGAGTATTAGCTCTGATGATGTAGTAGAAAATATGGTCGACACTGTAGAAATCAATCATGAAGAGGGTCCCTCTACAAACCCACATGGATCTAGGAAATCTTTGCGAGCAAGACGTTCAACAAATTGCATAAATGAATCTGGGCATTCGTCTAAAGTAGACTTGACCAAAACTGACTCATCCGATAGGGGTGAATCAGCAGAGATGAAACAGTTCACTCAAACATCCGACACCCCTGTGTTTGGAGAATGCGAAAAGTCTGGAATCTCTCCCAGCAAGAGAAAATCTGCCGACCTTACTGGTCAAAATGAAGCATCCACCAAAAGGTATTTCACAAGGGGCAAAAGAGTTGATACCAGTATGTTACTAAGCTCTAGGAAAGCCAAAACTGTCAAGAAAGAGCGAGAAAAATCAACTTCGGCAACAAAAAAACAGATCGCTATGAAAATCCAAAACAATTCTACAGGTGTCACTTTGAAACTTCCAGACAAAGGACAAGTCTTTCTTTTGAATAAACTACCAGATACAGTTGTTCAAGCCATTGGGACCACCTCTAAAATTATGACTCATGGAAAGCAGAAAGTGATAGTATATGACAAAATGCCGCAACATCTTAAGGAAGTACTGGAACCCTTGAGCATCACTGGTGATAATGTCCCGAAACCCATTCCATATAGTCAGTTACCTGAAAGCATTAAAAAACTTTTACCTCAAATAAAAGGTCTGAAGGAATCGAATTTACAATCTTCATCAGAGAGCATTGGTCTTCCAACATCTGTTGGCCAAGCGGAATCGGTTAAAACTGTAGACTTAGACACATCTGTGGAACTTGGAAAAACTCAGAACTCTGACAATCTAGAATCAACTAAAATATTAGAATCCACTGGAAATCTTGAATCAAGTTCTGGAGAGGAAATGTCAACCAGAGGTGGTGAGGTTCCAAAAGATAGTTCATCAGCTCTTTCAGATAATGTTATTGGTATAGATTTAATAAATCAGGCCAGGAAAGGTGCTCTGACTACTAGTCCTGTGGGGTTCCATGGGTCACCACATAAAGTTGAGGAATTGGTAAAGCCACCAAAGCTAAATCTTAAGGATTTCCTGAAACAGCAGTGTTTCTACATGCCTAATGTACAAGTGAAGCGTCATATGGAGCTGATCGTTGAAAGACAGGGAATCTCTAACAAAGCCAAAACTATGGCTCAATTGTTCAAAGAGAAAATCAAGAGTTTGTCGTCTAGCCAAGATCAGAATCTTGAAATGGCTTCGGCAACAACACTTCCTTTGAGCAATGTTGACGTTCAAAGTTCAGCAACATCAGTACAGTCAACAGACTTATTTACAGAATTGGAGACATGGGAATTTGAACAGAATAAACAGATGAAAGTATTACTGGAGGAAGATTGTAATTCCATTGACAAGGAAACTGGCAAACCGTGTCCGATCTGTCAAGATATACATTTCACTCCAGGCCATCTATCAGTACATATGATGGTTAGTCATAACAGATATAAGTGTCCACATTGCCTCATCTTGTTCATCAATAAGGATAGCTTAACCAAACACCTTAGTCTTGTACACACAGCTGATTCACAATCCTCTTTCAAAGACGCCTTGGAACAGAACCTTAACAATGAGTTATCACGATGTGGGGAATGTGATCAAATCTTTATCAGTCGTAAACTTTTGGACCGTCACCAGAATTCTGATCACCTCTATATAATCCAATGTACTGTCTGCAAAAAGAACTACAAAAACATCAGTAACCTTTACGACCATGTTAAATGGTGTCACACTAAGCGGGAAGACTCAGTGATTTGTGATATTTGTGGAAAGAAATTCAAGAAAGCCAGCTATGTCCATGCTCACAAGAGACGTCATTTCGCTGAAAGGATTTTTCCTTGCCAAGTCTGTGGAAAGACGTTCAAGGATCGTTACAGTGTCAAAGAACATGAGGAAATTCACAAATCTAAAGAGGAGAGACGCTTCAGATATGTCTGCTCGTACTGCGGCAAACGCTTCATGAACAGAAAGGCGTTCAGCGACCATACAAACACTCACACTGGTGCTAAGCCCTATGAATGCAAAAAATGTGGCAAGTGCTTCGCTTATATGAACGTTCTAATGAAACACAAACAGGTGAAACATAGTGACAAAAGGCCATACAAATGTGCTCTGTGCCCGAAAACCTTCAAGCTCAAGGAGACACTTAAATCCCATCTGGTAACACATACCGGTTTGAGCGATCATAAATGTGCGTATTGTCAAAGAGCTTTTGGTAATGGCAGTATTCTCAAAGCTCATCTTCCAAAGTGTAAGGTTTACAAAGAAACCCTGGAATACGAGGAGGCACAGAGCGGACAAGTTTACGAAGAGCTGGAGATCGTGGCTGAAGGTTCCAGTTCTGTAGAACAGCAGTTAGCTGGAAACACTTTCATGGAACCTGTTCAGTTTGTGATGGACATAGAGGATAATAACATAGAGCTGCAATTACCCACAGAGGAATGTGATTCGGTTATGCAGGAAGCCTTCTTGTACATGTGCAGTGCTTGTCAGACTACATTCAATGACTTGTCAACAGCAGAGGTTCATATCAACCAATGTCAGGGAGAGAGCGCTGCAGAAACATGGGATATTGCCCCTAGTGAAAACAAACTTTGAAAATTTGATATTCACATTTCTTTCAATAAATTTCAGTAACAGAACACCTTTTGTAGCCAATATCAGTAGTTTTGAAAGATAAAAACTGGGAAGAACCCATTCAAACACGGCAGTACATTCTTATTTAATATAATAAGTACTATATAATTTAGAAGTCAGAAATATATATTGGTATGTATAACAACTTTACTGGACACTATGTTTTTATCTCATCCAAGAAATCATTTTCAATACTTTCAAATATCTCTGGAATTAGACAGAAATGCAGTTTCAAATAAACTAAGAAGTTATCCCTACCAAGTCTTTCCATCTTATGTATATAATTTGCCACTTTTTTTTTTTTTTTTTAAATGGATTTATCCTTATTCATCAGTATTTCTTCATTGTTTGCAATTTGTATAATTTAATATTTATTACTGAATTAAAATTCCTCCAAGAGTCGTTGGAATTGTGTTTGTTATAACAATTGATGAAATTGCTTGAAATGAAATAAAAGATTAAGTTTCAGTTCCATTGTTTTTGTAGATCCATGGCACTTAAATACAGCTATGAACTGAATGTAAGGGGTTAGATTCATGATGTTAAATATATTGTTTGTTTGTTTGATTAGATTTACCATCGTACTCAAGGGTATTTCACTTTATATGACCACATACTTTCCACTTCACATTGCTCCTTTCCTAATTTCGATGGAAAACCTAGAGAAAACCTCACAAAAACCAAACCCGCGATTGCCAGAGCGACATCATTTGTTAAATATAAGTGCTAATGAATAAAGAAATTGAACTTGGGAATCAGTAAATTCTCTAAAGTCTAAAAAGAGGCAACTTTGTGATAAATTCAACAGCTAATGAGGCTATTTCTTTTTAATTATTGAAAAGTTAACTTGTCCAGCGTTGCAGATTGATCTTGTGGTCTCTGGCTAAGAGCAGATTGCCTATTTCTCCACACCCATTGGACAGGTATAAAAGGAGTGCCACACAAGGGAGGAAAAAACTTGTGTACACCAAACCAAAGAAGCTTTGTATATGAAAGTATGTTCACTTTTATATGACCACTGTGTGGCTTTCTTTAAAACCTACCCTACAATCTTCACTTTTACCAAGTATCTCCAAAGACACAGCTGACGTCCTTTGTTTAAGTGTGTTACTATAAAGACACAGGACAGGATTGCATTTAATCATATGCGCAAAGCAATAATGGGATTTCATTTCTCCAAATTCCGCAAAACAAATGCAGCCATTGCATAACTTTAATATATTTTAAACTGAGAAAACATTTTCCTCCAGTTAAGAAACTGATGGGATTGAATTTCATTTAATTCCACAAACCAAAATGGCCATCACTCAAATTCAGATATGAGCTTCAAACTTCACTTTTTCTGTAAATACCATAAATGTGGTTGTATTTCACTGGGGTTCACAACCAATATATGCAATTTTTATGCATCTTGCACCAAAATTGTGATTAACAACACTATTCTTTGGTTCTTTCAAGAAAAAAATGGTTCTTTAACAAACGTAGGAAAAGGTGATTTGACTCGGATTATGTTCGTGTGTTTGACTGGTGTTTAATGTCATACTCAAGGGTATTTCACTTATATGACAACGGATTGTCCACCTCACACTGCACACAACCTTATTACGGTGGAAAATCGGAAAGAAACCTTGTAAAAACCACCCCTGCGATTGCCAGAGCCACAAAATGTGAGTTGCTCATATACCTGTTGGTCGAAAGGCGGACTCGAACCCGTGATTGGTAAATCGAAGCATGTTCAGTTCAGGAAGAGCACTCGCTACCTCGGACCTACGGCCATGGGCTAAATCAGTGGTACTTTTGATAAAAAAACACCACAGCCAAATCTATGGTATTTCGTTAGGTATTGCATATATTTCTCCACAGGGTATGTCAATCATTTACAATTGTTTATTTTCATTACCGATAAACTCATTTACATGTATATTGAGTATGACAACATATGACTGGTTTATGAGATGAAAATTGTCGTATCATGTATCATGACTAAAGTCTATGACTGGTTCTTGTTTCTTTGATTGGGGTTTAACGTCGTACTCAAGGGTATTTCACTTATATGATGACGTGCCAGCTCAATGGGTTAAGGAAACGACCCTAGACAGCACTGGCAACAAACAAAGACATGACGGGACAATTACAGGATGCAGTACAGACACCACAAACAGATCGGTTACCTGTTCCCCTTTAGCTCTGAGAGCACTGGGGCAACATGAAGCTCCCTCCAACCAATTGGTTCATGAGATGAAAATTGTTGTCAGTAACATCTAGAGCCATAATATGTTATAAGTAAACCAATTGCATACATAACGGTAATTCTTAAACTAATATCGAATCACCACTTCCATGAAATGTGATAACATAAGTTTTCCCCCTTTTAAAATCAGATAATTTATATAAATTAAGACCCTCTACAGTAACATTTACATCAATAATATTCAATAACAATATTTTTTGTTGATAGAGTTTTCTTTCATATTAAGGGATATTTCCCCCAAATGCAGCTTGCCAGGCTAAAGGTTGAAGGAATTCACCTTAACGTCATTGGCAACTAACAAAGACAATACAATAACAACATGTAATACAAAGACATCACAAACAGATTTGTTATGGCTTCCATAGCAACATGAAGATCCCAACCACTTTCTCGTTTAGAAGAACAATTTATTAAACATTTTCTGCATATTTTTTTAAACATAATAAAATTATACATTTTCAGTTTTATAGGTAAAAAGGGAGATAAATCTGTCACTCACAACTGGTAGGGCCACCTTTATCATTAACTAACCATTCAATTTAACTGCATATTCATACTATGTTTTTGTTAGTCAATGCTAGGCCTATAGATGACTACTTCTGTCAAATGGGTACATATTTATCTCTCCTTTTGACCACTGGCAAACAATATTGGAAATGTGTCTTGTGTTATTGCATTCTGAGAGGTTTGGTGAGTTACAGGACTTTTCCAGTGGCAGACACAACATTTTTGTTTTGTGAATGGTTTATTCATTTCTTTTGGATTTTATGCCCAATTAAGGTTATTTCACTCATATGATGGCAGGTTAACCAAGTGGGTGAAAGAAACCACCATCGATGTTACTGACAACAAATAAGGACAACATTAAAGGTATTCCCAAATGGGGTTTAAATCCGATTAAAAGTGACTGAATTACAAAGATAATACTATAAACGATCTGTAAAATAAATCCTGTATTTTCCTGACGCTTAGAAATTGTTTTATTCATTTACAAACTTGCGACTTTTCATACAAGTTATTTGGGCTGTGACGTAGGCAGGGGAAACTCAATTCGGAACAATCTGTTCCGGATAATGACGACTCCGTGGCGGATATTGACGACTCCATACCGGAGATACACGAAGAATTGTTGGATAATGCGAAATAACAAAATGGCGGTCAGGTCTCTATAGATACCAGTCACTTGGCGAATTCCCCTCGTGACGTCACTCGAAAAATCACAACTAACTCTTAGTGAAAGTCAGAAGTTCGAATCCCAATTTCTGCACATGTACAACGAATTTTTTAATGAAACAAGTTGCAAATCGTTCAGTGAATATTGGACTAATTTTATACGTTTTCTAGGTATGAATCATTTGGGAAGACCTTTAAGCAGTCTAAGGGAACCGGTGCCTCTGGGTCCTTCCGCCTCAGCGACACAGCCAAGAAAGCCCCAGCCAAGCCAAAGAAGCCAGCCGTTAAGAAACCAGCAGCCAAGAAACCAGCAGCCAAGAAAGCCACCAAGGCCAAGAAACCAAAATCTCCAGCAAAGAAGGCCGCTAAGAAACCAGCTGCCAAGAAACCCACAGCAAAGAAATCCCCAAAGAAGGCTAAGAAACCCGCGCAAAGAAACCGGTAAAAAAGACACCAAAGAAAGCCGCCAAGAAACCAGCAAAGAAGTAAATTCAATATCAGTTTTACTTCGAACATCATTCCAAAGGCCCTTTTAAGGACCATCTATTTCTCCTGAAAGAGATTTTCCAAATGTTTGCATATTTAACTTCAATTGACTTGAATTCCATTAATGTTTTTTCCGTTATAAGGATACACTTTCCTAAACATCTACATTGCATGTAGTGTACACAGGCTATAGGGACAGGCAAAAGCTTGAGCACTCTACTATAATGTCATGATGGTATTTGGTTTGAATTCCAGAAGGATAAGCCCCCAGATTCACATGATAGTTGATTAAATCAGAAATTTATATAGCCCAATCAAGCAAACATAAAGGTAAGACAGATACCTCCATGAGCAAACTTTCTACTCTAAAATACCGATGGATACATGCATGGTGATTCATATATCGGCTTCTTTTAAAAACTTTGTCAACAATGAATCGGTTTCATAATTAAGATTCAAATAAAACACCTTACCTGCTTAATTTCCTAATCTCCAGTATCTGGTTGACCGCTTATACACGAATAACATTAAAATGAAAAGATGAAACTATTTAGGTCCATTTCTGAATAGTCCTGTGACCTATACCATGGAGGTAGATCATTTCCTCCATGGTCTTTACACAATGAACGATTAGCATAGCATTTCGTTCATTTTTCTGCTCAAATGCATATATACAAGCATTAAGCACACGGAAATATTGGAATGAATTTCAATGCAGAGTGCCATGACCCTTGTCGAACAAATTCATTATGTGGGCATATCAGTTAGTGTTTTTGTCTGTTTAAAGACATTTTAAAGACTGTTCTTTTTAATAGGGATCAAACATATTGAAAGTCCGAGACCTTTGTGTTTAAATTAATGTGTTGCCTGTTATATTTCTAAGGTTTGTTTCGAAGTCAGTCGGAGCACATTCAAAATGATTTTCAGTTTTACTCCTTTTTGTTAGAAATGCACAAATCTGAAGAGTGGGAAATTTGGCACCAAATCCCTTTTATTAAATTTTATTTTCCCAAGCTTTGTGAGTAACAACTGTTGTTAATTTTGGCGCAAAGAATAAGGGAAGTCTGAAGGTCATATATGGTTGGCTCTGTTGAAAAGCTAGGTGAAAGAAAAGTCTACATAACGTTTGGGGTGGGGAGAGACAACAGGTTGTCAAGTTACCCAGTAATTTTGGCACCCCATGTACACATACTATGTCCCCACTGATCAAGTGAGCTGTCA
>JAVFBW010162715.1:0-11556 GCA_034783835.1 Mopalia ciliata
AGTAGTTCGTCATCTTTATCTTTGAATGAAAAGAAAGATTCAATGTTGCATGCTGATCTGTGAATGAGAATAATTTTGCATGATGGATGAACCCCTTGTTTAACAAAATTTAATGGTATTAAATGTTTTCTCTTCTATCTTTCCTGTGCCCTCCGGCTAAGGGCAGTTTGCTTGAAGAGTAGCAATGTTGTCTTTACTTTACACTAAAGGAAAATTAACTATCCAACATCTCTATCTCTATTCAGACGCCTCACATCTGAGTTGTACTAGTGTCTATGATTGTTGGAATACATCGCTAGCATTTTTGTGAAATATTCTTAGGTAGAGGGTTAAACAGCAATCAATCAAGCAATCGAGTAGGATGTTAAACACAAATTAAATAAATTAAAAAATAAATGTGGCCTGTGTTGATTGGATCCACATCAATTTAGCAGACAACATTAAAATTAAGTTCTTGCAAATAAATATCTAGTTATTAATAATAATTATCAAACAAAAAAACAAACATTCCATAACTACATGTGTTTTACCCTTTGACTGAAGGCATTTTGTTTGGAGAGTAACAATGCTGTCTTTACTTAGCACTGTAGACAGATTTACTTTCCAACATATTATCGCTGTGCTTGTGTCAATTATTGTTGGAATACACTATCGTCATGTTAGTGAAATATTCTTAGCCTCAAGCACATCGTATAACACCAATCAATCAATCAGTCAATCAATAAATCAATCAGCCAATCAATCAAACAACAATAATTATTTTAACCTAAGTAATTGTTAATTATTATCATCATCTATTTTAAGGTATTTCTTTGATGAATAGAAACTGTTCTTCTCTTTCCTAACTATGCTCACTTATCCCCAGCTATTTACATATATACAAATCATTTAATTTGTTATCTGAAAACAAATTTGTGGGAAACAATCATATGATGAAGACAAGAAACAGCTGATAGAAGATATTTATTGGATGCTTAAAAGTAAACCCTGTTCTTGCAATACTCGAGAAACGGGCATTATTTTATCGGAGGCTATAAAGAAAGAATTAGTATATAGTCAATGAGTATTATCTACCCATTGCTATATTAACTGTAAAATAAATATATGAAAGAACTGTAATCACCCAAAATAAGGGGTTATCACCAAATTCCTATTGCTATGATTTAAGAAAGTTTTTTTATAAAACTGAACACTAGTATTGAAATAGAAAATACTCCTTTTGTACAAGTCATTTAAATACTGATATACAAATATTTGTTTGATGTTTAGTTAGAATAATTTTAATTGTTGTTCTTTGGTAGGGTGAGCAGACTCTTTACAAAGATGAATTGCTGGAAGGCGGAAGGCTTGGACAAATGACAAATGGTACGAGCTATCGAGAAGTGAGACAGTATCACACAGATTATCACCTCATTCGCTTCTTTTTCGTCACTCGCTGTTATAATAAGTACATAGAAAAAGTGCTGAAAGAAATTAAGGGATTCAGTGTCCAGCCAGATGTCTTCATCATGAACTCCTGCCTGTGGGACATTTCCAGGTAAGTAGGTTACATTGCCTCTTTTTTTTTAAAACTATATTTTGGCATATCTGTCATTGTCATGGTTACCAAATGTTCATTACTGGTCTATGCCACCCCTAAAGAGTGAATGGTGGGTTTACTTAAACTTGTGCCGCTTGCTGAATTTTGCAATACAACTTTGTCCTTTGTGAAAACAGTGGATTGGATCCGGGTTAGATCTAATTATCCCCTTCAATACTTTTTGGTAAGGACATGTATGGGAACATAACTGGTTGTAATCAAGGTGAATGTCTACCTTCATAAACACAGCTGAGGGAAGTTTCTTTTTGTTTAGTGCTTATTTACATGGGCTGCTATTCAAGGGTCACATGTTCATATTCAGCATCCACTCGCCACAGCCCCCTGTCTAAGGACAGTTTATTTCAAGAGTAGTAACTAGTAAGGCTGTCTTTACTTAGCATTGGAGGAAAATTAACTTTCCAACATTATTTAAACGCTTCACATCTTGGTTGTGCTAGTGTCAATTATTGTTGGAATACACTACGGTATATAAGTGAAATACCCTTAAGCACTGCGTTAAACACCAATCATTCATTCAATTCCAGTTGCCAAAGGCAAATATATAATACATTTGTAGATCTGTTGTCTAGAAGGTTTACTCAGCTAGTCCCCAGTTTGAATCCTAGTGGAGGCAAGCATACTATTCTTTCTTTATTATAAAAAAAATGGATATTTTCACATTTTTGGTCCCCATGAGGGAGCGGGTGGGCCATGGCCCTGCAGAATACTCCCTCGGCTTCCCCTGGTCGATCGTAAGAGGCGTGAAAAGAGGTTGCTTTCTGTTGCCCTGGTTCATAGCTAAAGGGTAACGGGAAGCAGATTTGTTTTTGATGTTCTGTTTTTATGTCCGTTGTCATATAAGTGAAATACCCTTGAGTACGACGTTAAACATCAAACAAACAAACAAACACATTTTTGGTGGTGGTACATTGGAGGGAGTTACCTGTTGCCCTCAGATGTAAGTGGCAAGAAGAAGCCGATATGTTAGTGCTGCGGCTGCCTGTGTTTTTTGTCTCATAATTGCCCTGTGTCATGTACAATTGTTGCCAGCAAATGACCCCCATTGTAATGGCCCATCATCATATAAGTGGACTAACCTTAAGCAGTATGGCGTTAAACCCTCAACCACTCTAACAAATAAACAATATTTTATTTTCTTTTAAGGCCCTCTGAAAGACAGTTTGTTTGGAGTGGGGCAATGCTGTCTTTGATTAACACAGAAAAGTTAACTTTCCAACTTTATCAAAACTACTGACATTTTATGGGCAGGCGGTTGGGAGGGAGCTTTGTTTTGCTCTGTTTCTGTCAGAGCCACCCCTAGAAAATCATGTGACCCATAGTGACATGAATCTCTATGTTTGGTGTCAAATTTTAAAAAAATATAAAATTTTATTATATTTTTTTGTAAAACCCTCTCCAATACGGATGTCAAAACAAAACAGTTGAATTTGAGATATAGTGTTTTTCGAACCATATTTGCTGTATGTATAGAATCTGCTGAGAAATTTTTAAACTGAAAATTAGCGGTTGTGATAAATTTTACATTTTGTCCAGGGGTGGTCAGAGCTAAGGGGTAACATGGACCCAATCCCTTTGGGATGTCATCGCATTGTGTTCTGTGATTGTCTTGTATTTGCTGTCTTGTATTTGTTTGGCACTTTGCTGGAAGTGGCCTCCAGGGGGATTCCTCCACCCATTGCGCTTGCATGCCATCATGTGAGAGAAACCTTGATCAAACAAATGTATTTCACTAAATACTGTGTCTTTGTTTTGTTTTTTAAATTTTGCTTGGTAGGTATGGTGCAAACGGTGTTGAAGAGTATCAGAAGAATTTATTGAAACTCATGAACAAGCTGAAATCCATTTTGCCAGAGGCCTGTGTTGTTCTGTGGAATAGTACGTTACCGATCTCCAGTACAGCCAAGGGTGGGTTCATCATCCCAGAAGTAGAGGCGCTCACAAGCACTATGCGGCTAGACATTATCCATGCCAATAACTATGCCAGAAAAGTCATCATGGAGGCTGGTTTTGACCTTTTAGATTTACACTTTTTTTTAACGAACCACCTGCACCGTCGAGCAGGTGATGGCGTTCATTGGGACATGACGGCTCATAGACGTATAACTAATTTGATAATGACTCAAATATCTGAAGCTTGGGGTATTGACTTGCCCCAAAACACAAAACCAGAAATGATTAATCCTTCAGTTTTAAGTCAGGGCCAAGATGAACACAATCTTGATGAAAAGGCTGTATCTGATGCCATTAAAGCGCGGCCAAAAGCCAGGGCTAGACGTCGCATGCACAACCGAGGAGTAGCAGCGATGAGAAATCTTCGTTTGGGTCTTCTTGATAATCCATGTATACAAAGCCCTTGCTCATTGCCAAGGTATCGGCCGGCAACCAATCTGCCTATAATGGTTGATCCAATGGAGCGCTATGGTGGCCCTATTGCTGCAGCCAGCTTTGACCCTTCTCCTCGAATGTTATCACCATTCAACAGGGCCCTTGGCTTTAATAACAGACCTAGAGTACTTTTGAATGGGCTAAACTCACCCGCTATTGGTTTACATGGCCAAGGATTTATGTCTCAAAATACTGAATTGAATACTAGGAGTGTTTTCCCAGGTGTACAGTATAAATATGGTGGGGGACAGACTGGAGGGCACTCAAGGGGGTTTGTGGACCATGTTAAAGATGTGGCTAGTCAGGCACTAGGGTATGGCAGCAATAGATTAGCAAATAAAACTGACCAAATGTCAATTTATTCCCTAAATCCCAGACAGTCAACATTACTTACCTTAGATGGACAGCGCTATTCACCTGGGTTCTCCCAGTTTCACTTCTCAAATAACTAGAACAGAAAATTCTGTGTATCCGTTATCTTGGAATTTGGAGTAGACCAAGACAAGTTATTCATTACAAGACAACATTTCATTTGATCAACTGCTATTTTGCTTTTTATTGGCTGATTCATTTGAAACTTTGCAACAGTATGCAGTACATGTATACTCATCTGCAATGAGATGTTATAGTAATCATGATTGCAACAACTTTCAGCCTCGTTTGCAATTGCAGTCTCTCTATTTTGTGTTTCGGCTTCTTTTCTGAAATTTAATTCTGCTCTATTAGGTTTTCTATATGTCTGCCCAATATATCTCTAAATCTGTTCTTTTAGTTTTTCTTGGACAGAACTGATTCTATTTGGCTTATGCTTTGACTTACATGTATGTGAAAATTAACTGGATCTGACATTTCCATCCCACAATTGACTAACTGCCAAATTGCATTACAATATCAGTTAAATTAAACAGATAATTTTTGGTTTGTCCAGTCTTAAGCACCAGTAATGGGAGTCTCGGAAAAGTGGCCAGGGTGGTAATTTTATCCTTGTAAAGCTGTCCTCTGACATCAGAACATTCGGGATACTGGAGCTCTTACATGACGTGAAACACATTTTTTCTACATTGTGACTTTACTAAAAAGTCCATCAATCTTGACCGTTTTGACGTCAGAGGATCGCCTGCAACACCCCTTTTTTGACATAACGAGACCCATTGAATTCAAAGGATTCTACAACTTACATGTACTTTTGGTTTAGATTGGGATGGAGCTTCTTATTGCTCTGGTGCTCTCAGAGACAGCATGAAGGTGATCTGTTTGTGATGTATTTGTATTGGGATTATCCCCTCTTGTCTTTGTTGCCAGGTGCCTGTATTTGTTGTCAGCGGTGTTAAGAATGATTCTTTTCTGACCCTTTGGGTCGGAAAGCTGTCATAAAATAACCATTAGTAGTCCAGTTGGTAAACCTTTTGATCTGGTGTTTTTACCAAGCACTATGTATCAAGTCAAAAACACAGCATTGATAATTGAATATCACTATGTTTCTGTTGAATTTGAAATGAGCATATAATTCCTCGCCTTCATGATTGCTATTGAGAAACGTTTTCGATCAATGCGATTGGCTTTTAGCATATGAATTCTTTGTGCTATATCCAGTTCGATTTCCAATCTGCCAAACAGGTTTTGAGACACTTGATTTGGGCGCCCTAATTCCTGGAAAACCTGTGTTCCCAGGGTCTCTGGAAACCCACATTTGTAGATTGGTTAACTCCCAGGGTCTGTGGAAACCCATGTTTCTAGACTGGACAAATTCCCAGGATCTGTAGAAACCCATGTTTCTAGACTGGACAACTCCAGGGATCTTTGGAATCCCATGTTTGTAGACAGGACACTTCCAGGGTCTGTGGAAACCCATGTTTCTAGACTGGACAACTCCGGGGATCTGTCAAAACCCATGTTTGTAGACAGGATAACTTCCAAGGTCTGTGGAAACCCATGTTTGTAGACAGGATAACTTCCAGGATCTGTAGAAACCCATGTTTCTAGACTGGACAACTCCAGGGATCTGTTGAAATCCATGTTTGTAGACAGGATAACTTCCAAGGTCTGTGGAAACCCATGTTTGTAGACAGGATAACTCCCAAGGTCTGTGGAAACCCATGTTCTGTGGAAATCCATGTTTGTAGACTGGATAACTTCTAGGGAGTAATCCTGCACTGCCTTTCTGTTTGATTTAACCAGACCAAGCATGAGCACAGAGCTAAAACAGGCATACAATCAGTTTTCAGTTTCCCAAAGTTCAAGTGGCTTATTGGGGTAGTGCTTAGAACCCCGCTTTTTGCTTGAACAAAGCCCTCACTATGCAATGTTGTCTTAATACTGATGTGAAAAAGCGCAATATCTCAGAGTGGGTCATGGGAGGGATTCAATCTCCTAGAACACAAGTACATGGATAAAATCCCCTGTAAGTGTCCCCCTCCCTTGGATATAACACTCTTTGAGTGTCCTCTCCCCTGGATAAAATATCCTGTGAGTGTCTTCTCCCCTGGATAAAATACCCTGTGAGTGTACCCTTCCTAGATAAAATCCCCTTGAATGTCCCCTTCCTTAGATAAAATCCCCTGTGAATGTCGTCTACATAGGCTCCCTTGGATAAAATCTTCTTTGAGTGTCCTCTAATGAGCTTCCCCTCAATAAAATCCCTTTAGAGTGTCTTCCACAAAGCCTCACTTGGATTAAATCCCCTGTGAGTGTCCTCCACATACCCTCCTCTTGATAAAAATCCCTTGTTAGTGCCCTCCACAATGCTATCCCCGAATAAATACTCCTGTGAGTGTCCTATATAGCCTCCCGTGGATTAAATCCCTTGTGAGTGTCCTTTACTGAGCTACCCCTCGATCAAAATCCCTGTGAAGGTCCTTTGCTGAGTTACCTATCAATCAAATCTCTTGTGACAGTCTCCATTGAGCTATCCCTCAATCAAATCCCCCTGTGAGGGTCCTTTGCTGAGCTACCTATCAATCATATCTCCTGTGACAGTCTCCGTTGAGCTATCCCTCGATCAAATCCACTGTGAGTGCCCTTTGCTGAGCAACCTATCAATCAAATCTCCTGTGACAGTCTTTGTTGAGCTATCCCTTGATCAAATCCCCCTGTGAGGGTCCTTTGCTGAGCTACCTATCAATCATATCTTCTGTGACAGTCTCTGTTGAGCTATCCCTCGATCAAATCCCCCTGTGAGGGTCCTTTGCTGAGCTACCTATCAATCATATCTCCTGTGACAGTCTCTGTTGAGCTATCCCTTGATCAAATCCCCCTGTGAGTGTCCTCTGCTGAGCCTCCCCTGGGAACAACATTAGACAGCTGAAATTTCAGCCTTATTCCTCACTTATATTTGACTCTTACTACTACAGAAAATGTTTATAAAATGATATGTTAATTTTTTCACTGATGTTACATTTGTTTTATACAAGATCACTATATTTCATACAATTTCTGTTCCAGAATAACATTTTATTATATTTTAGTACATTATGATAGACATAAATTATTAAGTCTCAACTTTTTATTTGAGTTTTGTATTGTTGGTAAGATCTTTATTTCATGTTTAAGAGTGTTTGTATATATTTGTGTCTGTATGATGTCACTACAGGGCCCATGTGGTTTTAATACTTCCTATTTTTCTTGAAATTCTGTCAGTTCTGTGTTGTGTTCTGCAATTAGGTTATTGTTGCCCAGGGCAGGCCATTGGAAGAAGTTTATGTTGTTTGGGTGCTCTTAAAGCTAAAGGACAACATGAAGCCAATCTGTTCATTCACCCATTGGACTTGCATACCATCATAGGAGTGAAACCTCCTTAAGTAGTATATCTTAAAACCCCAGTCAAGCAGAAGAGTGTGTGTGTTATTTTATCTAGTTAATGTCTAAGAAACTTCTATTTAATTTAATGAGAAATTGTCAGAGGAGGTTGATCTTTATCTGGTTTTAATCAGATTTGTTAGTATGGATATCTGTGTCTTGTTGCTTGTGGACCATCAGGTATATGAGCGAGTGACATGTTGTGTCTCCGGCAATCGCGGGGGTGGTTCTTACAAGGTTTCCTCTCGGTTTTCCATCACAATAAGGCTAGGTGAAGTTGACAATCTGTCGTCACGTAAGTAGAATACCTTTGAGTATGAGGTTAAACCCCAATCAAACAAACAAACAAGTGTTGCTTGTTGAATATGTGTCAACATGAGCCAACACCTGTTTGTTCTACTTATCACTGCACATTGTCTTATTGCTGATGCTGATATAGGTCTTGCACCATATCATGTCAGTGTTTGGTGCCAGTGATTTGGAGAATGGATGACTCCACTCATTGGAATGGCACACCCTTATGTATGTGCTGCTTCAATCTATCCTAGTGCTAGCTTCTTTGAATTAATGTTATGACTCATATAAACACTGTTATTATTTTAACATTATTTTCTTGCAGATTTTGTGATATTTATATTTTGATGGTTTTTTTTAGAAATATGAAAGTTTTTTTCCCCTTTGAAGATGTGATATTTTCCCTCATTTTGAAAGCCTTTTTTTTACATTATTTAATAACTTATGCTTATATGTATACTATAAGTAATATCCGATATCTATTGAGTATAAATCAACATTCCTTTAATCAGAATATCCCTTATCCAAGTATCTGACCAGTTTTCTTTTTATGAAATGTTGGTTGCGCCAGTGTCAGTTATTGTTGGAATACACAGCCATCCTATAAGTGAAATACCCTTAAGCATGGCATAAAACACCAATCAATCTATCAATCATGCATTTCATTATTTTCAGCAGAACTGTTGAATCCTAAACATTTACAAATTTAACATGGCCTTTACAACAGCAACCTAAAATTAGAACTTGGGCGTTCCATTTCATATGTAAGAAATTCAACATTATATTTTTTTCAAATGCAATAGCAAACTGATAAGTGATCTTTAAGTATATATGTTAATAATTAAGCAGGATTTTAGATGATTCCTTCGTTAAGTTCCAAATTATAGCCTTTAAATACCGTATTCTAGAAGGAAGCTACTTCACTGCTGTCGACATGGGACAATTGAAGAGTAATTACGTTTAGTTCTTAGATTTCTGACAATATTTGTTTCTTCTTTTAAACAGTCTTTATAAAAAAGAATATGATATTTTATTTATTTTTTAAGATGTCTATTATTTTCCATTCCGATATTTTATCACATTATTATGGAATATTTGAGTTATGTCTTCGTTTAATTGTCTTCTTGCTTATATTGGTTGAGAGGGAGCACCTTGCTGCCTTGGTGATGACAGATATTTGGGGACACGAAGTCAACTTTTTGTATTAAGATTGCTCTTTCTTTGTTGCCAGTGGCTTTGAAGAAGGTTTAATTCGCCCATTGGTCAGGCACATCTTCAAATGAGTGAAATAACCTTAGAAACTCCACTTTCTCATACTTCACCTGTTCTAATGTTATACATGTATTTGGTGCTAATATTATTTCATGTATATGTTTGAATTAATACATTGTATTGTATAGACCCTATTTGCCAAGTAGTTCATTCTAAACTCATTCTAAACTCATTCTAATCTAGCTGTGTTTATTACCATAAATCACCCCAAATTTGTCCATGACAAATCCTTAGTTTTTACATGGTGGGATAATATTACAGCATGTAATTGAACAAATTTATGCATTCTGACAAATGTTGATGCTTTCTAAATAAACAATGTATCTTCTGTCTCTCAGACACAAATTCTGAGTCTTTAAAATAGCTTTCAAAATAGTAATTTTATGGACAAATTTGAGGTGATTTAGGCTAAACAGTGATGACAACTCTTAAATAAACATCTGATTAGATATAAGTTTAGAGTTTGTGTAGTGTTTAGGAGGAAGCTAAATGTTGCCCTGGTGCTCTCAGTGCTTAAGGGGAACACGAAGCCAATCTGTTTGTTGTGGCTTTAGCGAACGGTTCGAGGAAGCTAAATGTTGCCCTGGTGCTCTCAGTGCTTAAGGGGAACATGAAGCCAATCTGTTTGTTGTGGCTTTAGCGGGCGGTTGGAGGAAGCTAAATGTCGCCCTGGTGCTCTCAGCGCTTAAGGGGAACATGAAGCCAATCTGTTTGTTGTGGCTTTGTATTTGTCCTGTGATTACCCAGCATTCATCCCGTCTTGTCTTTGTCTGTTGCTATTGGCATCAAGAGGGGTTTCTCCACCCATTTGTTTGGCATGCTGCCATAGGAGGGAAATGACCTTAATTATGGCTTTTAACCCCAATCAAACAAACAAAGCTTGTACATGTATATATCATCTCATAGAATTGGTGCCTAAAAGGGAAATGTTTGTAGTTAAGAGTAATGTTGTGAAGTTTTATATCCATTTGTTATACTGGTGTTGAAATACTTGTATTTTATTTTGGAGAGTCCTTTCATCCAGCAGTTTTGATGGCAGGGAATATCAAAACTCAGAACAGATTATGTGTCCCTATTAGAAGGTGGCTATTAACAGTATTTTGATGATTTTGATCTACAAGATAACTAATATGAAGGCGATTACCATTAATCAGCTTCATCTATAATGGAATGTTTATATTGTTTTAATGCCTTTTAGTTGTAGATATGTTTTTAGACATTTTTGTTGTTTTTGTAACATACATTTTTCTTGCTATAAATTGATCAAAAATTGTCTGAATAAATACATTACTCTATCGCTTTCTTTGTCCATTTATTTAGAACCATAAAAATTCTGATTTTGTATTCTAACTAGCCTTAAATTCCTCTTGTCTTCACATTTTCTTGTGGCCGTAGTAGGGGAGACTGGGGACCTATGAGCCATGGGGATCGACAAGACACCACTTCCTCTCCGCAATGAGGCATGGTGTGGATCTCTCCTGCAGCCTGCACACAGCTACCTCATATGCTTTATCCGCCATATTGTTTTTATTTGTTTCCTGTGCAGCAAAAATTTTAGAGGGAAAAAATTAAGTTTTTGAACACGTTGAGTAATTCTGCATGTCTAACGTAGATTTTTATTATAAGGGGATGCTTGATGTTTCAAAGGTTCATTATACATTAATTATATCGGTGAATACGAGCTCTATTTATCAATAATGCACTTTGCTAAAAAAAATATCATCGGTTTTACAGGAAACACAAAAAACAAATTGCCGTGTTTGGTGGGGTCCGATGAGCCCTCTCCAGTGGGGTCCAATGGGCCGGTGGGTGATCGGTTCCCACCATATGTCATGATAACACTACGTTTAAAAATTGTCATTTAGGCAGTAATATTGGGCTTAAAAGAATGCAATTATTATTAACAGTTGATAATATGATTTAAGATTACAAGAACACCATAACACGAGATTATGAAGCGACCAGTTCAAGAAGTGATAAAAAATAATAAACTAGTTAGAGAGGTCGCTAGAAATTTAAGTGTCAGTGGAGCAACCTTTTCCCGATATGTGACAGATGCTCGCAAAGCAGGTCTAACAAAAAAAACTGTGGTATATAAGAAAACTATTGTCACTAAATAATTGTTTCGGTCGAGGAGACCTCTCAATTCCCACAATACCACAAAGACAAAAGGGAATACTCCAATTTAATTTGAAATTCCTCCTTTATAA
>JAVFBW010162726.1:0-11556 GCA_034783835.1 Mopalia ciliata
ACAGATCGACTTCCTGTTTCCCTTTAGCTCTGAGAGCACCAGGGCAACACGAAGCTCCCTCCAACCACCCGCGCCACGAAATGAAGATATCGACATTAGCTTATCTACAGGCCTACAGTTATTACAAGGACGTAAGTAGCGAGTACAAAATCAACCATATTTAACAATAATATAAGCAGTCAAAGAGCAGGTGATATTCAATAATCAAGACAGGCATCTTTACTCAGCTAGATCATATTATAAAAGATCTGTCAATCACGCATGGTAAAAAGGTAAACACATTTTGACTTTTGTGGTAAAGATAATTTTTCTTCATAATAAAGAAAATGAGACTATTTAACTCTGACTGCTTCAGAAGGGTACGTGCAATTAAATTGCCATCTAAAATGTTTTATACAGTACAAGGAAAGTAAACAATTTATGACCCTCGCCAAGAAGAAGTACGGAATTTCAAAGAACAGCCTCCGAGAGCTGACATGTAAGTAAGACAATGTACAGAGAATATGTAATAGTACAACAACAACAAACAGTTAACGTATGGGAGATTCGAAAAGAAAACATTTCCACTGTTATGCTGTAATTGTTAATTCCGTGGATACAAATTGATCATTAAGTGAGTTTCTTATTAATTGAAATCATTAAAGGAAAATAAAACCTGTAGTTTAGGCCAATACGTTATATACACTTAAAAATAAACCAGAATTAAAATAATTATCCTCTAGGCCGACCTCAAATCGATTTGTAACATAGGTAATGAGTTAACGTCTATACGAAGAGTGATTTTATTTTATGTTTTTCAGTGACTGCCGTACTCAAAGTTCTGTCACTAAACTGCATCAATGTACAACAGCAAACCAGAAAAACTGGTAAGCCGTATTCAAATTTTTAATGTAGAAAAAAGAAAATTGTGCATGCCTCCACCGGATCGAACTCTGGTCAATGCTCTGGCCAAAACGGTTCCAAAGATTCTGGAAAGATTGACTACGAATATGCCTCTAGTAGTTGAAGGCTGCAAACTGATGCATCCATCCATAATATGTCTGCCTGAGACATACGGCCCTTCGCCAGAGGGTACAACTAAAATCATAGGGCTGTAGGTGGTATCTCTATGTACCGCATAGTTTGTAAGATATGTATTGACATCTAAAACGTTGCCAGCAATAATGGTCTGATCAATCATATACACCATTATTATTCAAGAATAATCAAACTTTATCAAACTGTATTTCGTTTTGCTGTACATTTTTCTTGAAATGAAATTTTGAAAACACATGAGCAACTCTAGGTCTTTGTTAATAAATGCATCACCTAGGATTTTCTGATAAAGAGGCATCACAATTGTTAAAAGATTTCTTGGCACACAAAAATTCATGATGCACTAGGACTTTCTGGAGGAGGGAAATCTCAATTGGTAACGGTTTTCTTGCTAGACACCCATTTATGATCAACATGTTACATGCACAGCAGGAGTTCACCATTTGTCAGTCACAAGTCCTCTTGCAGCAATTGAACATCTATCTATATAATTAGCATTGTGGTTATATTTCTGTACAAATTTCAAACAACTGGTCAGATTAACGAATATAGAATTTCTTGCACAACCTTTGACCCAAATCTAGCTTTTCTCCCATTCTTTTAGATCTTGTTTTTTGATTCCCAATATTGTATATGTATCACAATTACGCAGAAGCTTTGCATTGGAGTTTTTACAACAACAACTTAAACCAATTTAAACAGGTGATGGTATTTTTTTTAAACAGCTTTTTAACAGATTAAGTTCATATCTAATAAGAGAAAGAAATAATGTAAAAAAACTACTGATAATGATGAATAATAGATATCCATAAAACAAACAGTCTTAATGTAAACTGTCCACAGCGTTGATTATTCAATCCCTCCAATGTTAGTAACTTATATTTTAATGAATTAGTCAGTGGTTATTAAAATCTATGTATTAAAAAAGAAATCACTGATAAATGATAGAGATAATATGCACAACAATTTGATGATTATTATTATTAAAGAATGACTTAAAATAATATATAAATGCAACCATCCTAGTTGACTAGTACCACACAAAATCAAGTAAGGATGTAGAGCTTTTACGGGATAGGACAAACTAGTAAATTTGATTCAATATGAGAATAAAATCATAACATCATTTATCTACAAAATTGCACAGGATGAAAATAAAAACAATTCGCTGTTAACCAAGTGGGATTCTACAGTTTAAAATATTAACAAACCATTAGCCTTTGCCAGTTCTAGAACCGAAGTTACAATTACACTGGCCAAGAAAGAAGAAGAATTTGTCCTTTCCATGGATAACAGCTAAGCTTGTCTAAACACTTTCTCACAGAAGAGTCAAATTGTTCCACTGAAGAAGTAAATTGACAACAGAACCCCAATACAATTTGCTAAACTACAAAATATTTCAGAAATTTTAACAAAAACAGTAAACATAACAACCCTAAAAGTCCTTACACCTTCATCCCACATATAAACATAGCCCAGAATAGCTTAAGAATTTAAGTCAAGAGACTGCAGGAAAGTTTAAATAAAGATCTGAAAAACACAATAACTAATTTTTTTAATTTTGGGTTTCCAAATCATTCCAAATTAACAACAAGCCAGCTATCCTCAACAGATTACATGAATGAAATACTTTACTGTCATAAGTGAAGCTTTTGTTAAAAAAAAAATCATATATATTGTACAAAGTGAGGGGGTGGGGGTGATTGGGAGGGGGAGTTAGAATTACACGCCTCAGTATACAAAGTGAGCCCCAAACTCCCGCTTTATTTTCAATGGGAAAAGTTTGCCTTGTTCTCCTGTAAATACCGTATTCAGTCTAGTGTTGGCCAAGAAATAAAATTTGTGGGTTTTTTTATTACATATGTAGGTCCTAGCTACCACTGAAATAAATATATTTAATTATGTAAATAATATCTATCGAATGTGCTAATTTAAATATCAAATCTCATGTTGTTAATAAAGAGATCTAAAAGAGATCTACTTTGATAAGTTACAAAGATATCGTGAAATGATTAAACGAGTAAGCACACAATTAAAATATTGTTATATAATTAATGGTACAAGCTTATAGGTTTTCCAATTTTGTCAACTCTGCATATTCCTAAAAACCAACTGACATATTTGGCTGTAAAAACCTCTGGGGCCAGTCACTCCAAAGACGATTAGCCGCGCACATTAGATTAAAATGCTTAAACCAGGTGAGAGGCCTTTAACATGGCGTGACATCATTTAATAGTGATTAAATTCAATAGCACTTTGAGCAACCAGCCCCAGGTTGTCTGGAAGACATATGTTATAACCTAGCCTGTGTGAAGGCTTGAGTCTTGGTGTGAAAAATATATGGAATTATAAAATAGGACAGTTATGGTCTTAAATATTTTTATTCAAATTTTGAAATATTATACCTTAAAATTATTTTACTCAATATAAAATGAAACCATTTTTGGCAGACAAAATGCAATTTATTTTGTTAAAAAAATATAAAGTTTTAGTTTCAATTCTTAGAAAAACAGCTGAGTTTCAATTCTTAGAAAAACAACTGAGTTTCAATTCTTAGAAAAACAGTTCCAAAGTTTCAAAGAAAAACAGGTAAAAATTGTTAGTAGCATTGTAAGAAGAATATAAAATAAGTTTAATTTTAGCCAGTCTTTAGCATTTAGAGGTAAAAAGGGTCTGCCCTCATCAACCCTTCAATCGAAAGTATCAAAAATCCTCTAAATATTTGGTTTTTGCTTAACGTCGTACTAAGTCATATTAAAACACAATTATCTTATTGGGTATTTCAATAGCCATATAGCAATTCTTTACTCAGTGGAAAACCCACAAGAAGCCTGGTAAGTAAGATCCCATGATTTCTGAAATGGCTAACAGACACCCTTTAATATGTAAGGTAGCTCAGGGGCTAGTTGCTCGAAAGAGTATTAGCCTCTAACACCCTATTAAATCGCTAATACCGGGTTAGAGATAGACCTACAATATGGCGTGACATCATCTAATAGAGGTTTAAATTTAATAGCGGTTCGAGCAACCGGCCCTGATCTGTGAGACAACAGTGGAGGGGAAAATGATCAGAAAATAGGGTTATGATTTTAAAGAAAACACATTCTTTTGAAATTCCAGCAACAACACATGATGTTGTTGTTGTAGCACCTTTTACTGCATCAAAATAAAACCACATGACAAGCTCAATTTAGTAAGACATTCAGTAGATAAATACTGTTTGCAGGTAAAATCCTCACTGTTTATTTATCATCTTCTAAAAGCAAATAAAGTTAATGTTGAAGTTTTAAAAACTACAGACAGATCTTAACTGAAAGGGTGAACATTTCCAATCTGTTAAAACAAAACCCGAGAGAAATTTTCAGTTGTCCAATAAAATCCAAGTGAAAGTTTCAAAAATTTTCCTTGAAATGAAAACTGTTCCTGGCTTTTAATGTGAATGTATGTGTTCATTAGGTCCGATCCAACACAATAAAATATCCCATAAATCACAAAAGGGTTTCCAAAGAAAAGCGGAAAGAAAATGGAATTGTCTTGATCCCGATCAGAATAAAATTCATATTGCATAATCCGTCTTCAACAAGTATTTGAAGAATTCATTCTATAGGAAAACGTTGAATTCCAGATTACCTACATAAAGTTTGATTTAACAAATGCACAAAACATAATTTCTTTGCCACATGTTATGTCACTTTGCATGAAAAAATCCCATGGAAATCAGCTGTAACAAACAGAACAAAATAAATAGCAACTTCAATGAGTTCATGGCAGCGAACAGTTTACTGTACAAGTCATGTGCTTCCATGTCTGAACTAAACACAAATCACCTCCGGACTTTGTGGAGGTCGTGAAACTAAAAAGTCGAGCGCCCGTTGTACGCTCCAGTCATTACGAATAAGAGCGTCTTTACATATTTTTACGCCCGCTAATTGAAGACTTAATAATTGTTTTAATTTGATGTATTTAATTGCAGTGTAAACATCCCAGTGAGTGTCCTCAAGGGCTTTCTGACAATCCTCTACAGTCACCTATGAAGAGAACAGAAATCAAACAAAATTAAAGATTCAGAGAATTTATAAAATATATTTAAGAATAATTTAGATATTTATAAGCTTATAAAACTGTTTGACTTATATGAAGACATACCAGCCCAAGGGAAACAACCCTTGACAACAAACAAAGACAAGACAGGACACAATACAGAGATCACAAACAGATCAGCCTTCTGTTCCCCTTTAGCTCTGAGAGTACCGGGGCAACATGAAGCTCCTTCTAACCACCTGCGCTTTAAAAAATTGAAAGCAAAAATGAAAAGAATATCATTAAAACACTGTGTTTCAATGCTTCTATTCAAATCACAAACTTTGACAAAACTTCAACCACTATAGTTACACATTTCAGCAAATTATGCCATCAACCATTTTAACGTGTGATTCAACAATTCCTCTCTTCACCCACAAAAGATGTACAATCCTCCAATCTATACACCATGGTGGCTATACATTTGTTGGCTTTAATTGTTTGATTGGAGATTATTACGGTCAAATACACATGTAGTTGATTATACTTTTCTATTAACCACCTACTTGATACTTTGTTTTGCTGAAATAGGGTGGAAAACCGAGTGGAAACCTTTTTAAAAACAGCTCAGCGATTGCCAGAGCCACATCAGGTGACTCAGTCATATACCCGAAAGTCAACAGGTGGTCTCATATATCATATCATCTATCTACTGTATATTCAAGTCAAATAAGTAAGCAGGCACAAACCACTAAGCCACCGCCAAGGTTGGATTTAAATTGTATGTACAATAATATCTGGTACAAAGGCTCAGCGGTACAACTGTTTTATTACAAGTTATCAGTATTTCTTACCTCATTGTCAAACACCTTCCTCATTGTTTCTACCTCCTCACAATTCTTCTCCCTTTTGGATTAAAGCAAGATAAAAATCAATAGACATATCTTTGCTAGATGTTTATTTAACTCGTGGTTAAGAGCTGTGATCAGCAGAGGGCACACGTTTCTCATGACAGTCTCACTTGGGCCATCAAAACAAGTGAAGGAAATCTTAACAGATTGGCAGAAAACCAGGATAATATACCGGCCAAAGGCAATAATTCGATACTTTTCCACTTGTTGTTGTTGTTGTTATGAACAGTGAAATGTTAACAGTAAAGTTAACTGTTTTTCAGCCATAGACAGACATAGGACATAATGTTTTACTATATGAAACTATTAAAAGTCGCTACCAAACAGATATATTAACTATAAACAGAAACACAGGTAGTTTGCTTTGGGTGATATGCCATTTTAAGGAATTCACCTTCATCACGGAGAGGGAAATATCATTATCAAAATTGATTGTTTGATTGAGGAATAATGCCATTCCAAAGGTTACGTCCCTGACATGACAGCATGCCAGTGTGATGGGTGAAGGAAACCACCCTCAACTGGGAGGACATAAAGAAAACACAGGCTAATCCCAAGACCCAATACAAATAGATCAGAATATAGACTGGATCCATGTAGCCCTTTATAACCAGGGAACATCAGGGCAACAGGGAGCTGATCCCAACCACTGCCTAACGGGGGAGGAAAACAGCACTAGATTTCAATCACGGAACACTGTGAGCTCTTGGCACAACAGCTCTGGGCCAGAAGTCAGAATTAGTATTTCATCATAATCCACTCCTGATGGGTGAATGAAACCACCCACAGGACTGGCTAAACACTTACATTCAATTATCGAATGATTGGTGTTTTGGGCCATGCTCAAGGGTATTTCCCTCATATTGTGTCTGTGTATTAAAACAGTAATTGACACTAGAACAACCATGAAATATCAAGTTTTGTTGATAAAGTTCGAAAACTGATATTCCTCCAGTGCAAAGAACATACATCATTTTTGACATCAACAAGAATGTTTGTTCAGGGTTTAATGCTATACTTAAGGTTATTTCACTCATATGATGGTGTGCCAGCCCAATGGATGCTGGAAACTACCCTGGACATCACTGGTAACAAACAAAGACAAGCCAGGACAATCACAAGAAGCATCACAAACAGATCTGTTTCACGTTGTCCGTTAGCTCCAAGAGCAATAGAAAGCTCCCTCAAAACTTACTAGTATATGAGAAAAAATATTTTTTAGTTTGTTTAAATGGAGTTTTTGTCATAGTTAAGGTTATTTCACTTATATGATGGAGCACCAATCCAATGGATGAAGGAAACCACCCTTGACAACACATTCTTACAGGCAACACAGGACGCAAACACAAATTTCATTAGAAAGAAAATTTGAATAGTATCTCCTGATGATTCTAAAGGAAGTGTTTACGCTTCAGGGTATTTCACTGATGCAATGGCGGTGTAATCCAACAATAATTGATAACTAGCACAACCAAAATGTGAAGCATTTCAATAATGTGGAAAGTTAATTTTCTAAGAGTGCCAAGTACAATGTGAAGACAGGATTGCTACTCTTCAAAGAAATTGCCCTTAGCCAAATGGCAGGTTTATCTGGGAAATATCAGTAAAATTCTGTTGATCCAAAAGATTAAATACATGATAATTTGCTAATAGGCAGGATTAGATCAGTTCTTAGCAAGATAAAAGCTCAATAGCCAAAGCTTGAAACCAATGGGCGCAGGGATAAACCAAGCTTACAGGATGGGATCTGTTCATATAAATAGTGGAGATTAACTGAAGGAAACCCTTAATTCAGAGGATTCAATAAGGTCTCGTTCCAGTCAAATTTCACATAATATATCAACAGATATCATTATAAGAACAAGCTTTCCTAGAAGGCATAGGAAGGTTTAAGCTCTATGTCTAGAATCAGGGTCTGGCGCGATACAGAAGAGAGGACGTCACTGTTAGATGATCTGAACTGCATTATATGGTAAGGTAGGACAGTACAAGAGAAGTACAGTAAGGAAGTACACAGAATTGTTCTGAATGCGGAAAACAGACATACGTTTAGGACACAAGGAAAACTACACTTTATAAAGATATCCCTATCCCAGGCTTTGGAATTTTAGCTTCTGGTGATCACAGATTTTGTCTTTTTGATAGCAGGATGCCATGAAAAAAGAGGGAGGATGGAAAGGGGGGGGCATCGATTAGTCCTGATAAACCATAACAAGATAATTAGCTTGAAATGCCACACCTGTTTGAACGGTCACATTAATATAAAATATACAAGTGTTATGAATAATGAAAGATTATTGGATTGAAAAAACCAGGTACTGAAAGACAGAGTAAAGGATACCTAATGAAAGGAAGAAGACAGATGAACAGAATATGAAAGAATGATTCTCCAAGGAAATTAAATATATGAGCTTGTATAATACAATAAAATATTTCAAGTGCATACTGTTTTTGATGTATATAAAGTCACAAACATATATGTATTTATGCAGGACAACTTATTGAGGATATAAGAGACAAAATATTGCCAAAGATAAACTTGAATCAGACCTCTCCAGAAGGGATATTTTTATAAATTTATAATAAAATTCAAATCTTGCAAAAACCTGATTAAAAAGATTATGTGGTTGGCTATATAAAAAGTAGTGTGTTCCAAATTTTATTAAATTTAATTCTGACAGTTATTGGTCAGAACTCTAGAGATAGCGTAGAGCTGGAGAAGGTTCACAAGGGCTAGGGTATATGGGAACACTCTATGATATGTCAACATACGAATCACTGGACTTGAATCAAGTCTTCTATGAAGATGCTAATCAGGCCTTGGCTTTCATATTATTGAAAGTCCATGAATTGTCGTGTCTAAACTCAGCACATGAAAACTTCATAGCAGGATGATGCGATGGTCCTCCTTCAAATTTCTTCTACTGCCGACTTGCTAGAGTTGCTTTATTCTATAATATTCTCATGCTGATTGCTATGACAACATATAAACACAGGCACAAATTGCATGCAATAGTTACAACATGGAAATGGTCAATCCCTTTCATATCAAACTTACATTCAAAAAGTTCGGCTATGTTCATACTTTCTCCAAAAATGCAAAAATAAAATTATTTCAATAATAAAACAAAAAAGATGTGCAATAAGGTACTAAAGGATAAGACTTTTGTTAGTCTAAACTAATTTGCTGTAATACCAGCACCATAATAAATGGGTTAAATTTAATATCGTTTCTTTTTCAAATTTTGGTTTTAAAGTGGTTGTTAAGCATGCACATTTATTTAACATGCTAGTCTATAACTTCAATCCATTTTGACCTGTTTGAGTGCGATTTCATGACTTCTCAGTTTTAAGCTGTAATCATTGGTTCCTTTCTCTTATCACTGTGTATTCCAACAATAATATGCTACCCTAACAACCATAACATGTTCAGTCACAAGCACCAGATTTAATCACTAATAGCAGAGCATCAAAAGATGATTCATCACTAACACCAGATTTAATGGTTTAGTGATTTAGAGATCCATTTTTAAAAATAATCCAATATTCACTAAACAATTTGCAACTTTTTTCATTTAACAATTTGGCATACATGTGGAGAAATTGGGATTCGGACATTTGACTTTTATTTAAAGTCAATCGTCAATCTCGAGAGATTGCCAAGACACTGGTATCCATAGAAACCTGACCGCAATTTTGTCAAAATTTATCATTTTGTTATTTTCTAGCAATCCTTGGCGCATCTCCGGTACGGAGTTGGAGTTGTCATTATCAGGCACGGACTGCTCCAAATGGAGTTTCCCCTGTTTACGTCACAGATCAAATGACAAGTATGAAAAGTTGCAAGTTTGTTAGTGAATAAAACAAATTCTAAGTATTGGATTTATCTTTGTAATTCAGTCACTTTCAATCTGATTTAAAACCCATTTGGGAATACCCTTAACACCACGCGAGGTTATCGGATAGCAGATTAAATATAATAGCACATCACACAACCGACGACAGACATATAACCGATTATTAGGTGTCAAACACTAGCTTTAAGTGTATTTCGCCTACAACACCTTAATGTCATTTTTATTTTAATTTTTAAAATATTTTTTTTAATTTTATCCCTTAGCTTAAAGCAGTCTTTCAGTGTATTTTGGAGCAACAGCCATATAGTAAACCATACAATATATTCATTGATTGTAATTTAGCAACGGTTTGTTTTGACTATGCTTTCATGCATACAAATTCAATCTGATAGTCAAAATATAAACATCCACGGACAACATTTGATGCTTGTGTAAGTTTAGTTGTGGCAAAGACCTATACCATTCACCCATGCCACAGACGAGATGTGTCATTTGTTAAAAACCAACATCACTCAAGAGTCGGGTGTTATTAGAACAAAATTTGCTATACCAAGTGATTGACCATATCCATTTAAGGGAGGTAATCAACAAATGAAAACGCATTTGGATTAACTCCCTTTGTTACACATGTATTCCTAAGCACCTACTCCTGAAGTATTTCTTTTTTTTTTGTTAAAAAAATTAGCCAAATTTTAGCCATCCATATTCCATTGAAACAAATATAAATATGAAATAATCAAGTTTTCCTTCTAAATAATTGGTTTACATTAACTCGTTTACCATCACAAAAGTCAAGAAAAACTGTATTCTGTATTTTTAAAGCAAAGTTGGAAAAGTGGCCAAATTATTCTAAACTTGAAAAAATACTTCAGTAGATTGAGGAGCATGTGCCAAGGTCTCTATCACCAAACAAGAACATTTTACCCAGAACCAAAAAATAATAAATATTAAACAAAATAAAAATTGAGGAATTAGAAACTTAAGACATGCTTTATATAACAAAGATAAATAGGCGACAATATGGAAATCCAGGGGAATCTATCAAGTCAAAGATGTCAGCATGCACTGTTGAAAACATAGAAGGATTCGAGGAGAGACCTGGAGAGATTTATAGCAATTGATTTCGTGAAGATCATATATCCTGCAAATTAAATATTTGTATAGACAGGATTTGAGGTTTATCTATCTTAGACAGTGTACAGCTAAATAAATAACACTCGAATAGTGGTTGTCAATAGCTATGTTCCTGTTTAATTCTAACAGAAGTTTGTGAATTAATTTGTACTTCTAGTTGGTACAAATTTTTGTAACTTTGATCAGGGGATTTATCAATACCTAAAAATTATTTGTAACCAAAGTTGACAATATTTATTGTTTGTATGTTTGTTTGTTTGTGGTTAACATCATACTCAATTGTATGTCTCTAATATTATTTGTAACCCAAATTTGACATTTATTAGAAGCTAATGTTGAGACATTTATTAGTGTGTAAAGTTGAGACAATAAGTTTAATCAGAACTATGAATTTTAATTGTAACCTGTGAATTTTATTTATAACCGAAGTTGAGACATTTATTAGTGTGTAAAGTTGAGACAATAAGTTTAATCAGAACTATGAATTTTAATTGTAACCTGTGAATTTTATTTATAACCGAAGTTGAGACATTTATTAGTGTGTAAAGTTGAGACAATAAGTTTAATCAGAACTATGAATTTTAATTGTAACCTGTGAA
>JAVFBW010162737.1:0-11555 GCA_034783835.1 Mopalia ciliata
AACGATGCCTGAATAGACATTGAAACGTTGCACCCTTAATAAACTAGAAGCTGTAATCCATAAAGCCTTGTGTTATGCATATCTTACAAGTATAAGCTTACATCAATTGTTTATAATAAATAAATGCTTACAAGATACTAAAGGCCCAAACTTCTAGATATTTTTTTGCAGACTTCATTAATATGTGTTGACCATGTGAGTTTGTTATTAATGGTAACACAAAACATTAAATGGTATTTGTTGGTTTATATTTTTTCACCAACTATAAGAATAGATTCCTTTTCTTTTGATATTGTCCTTCTAAGGGGCTTTACATGCAAGTATTTTTCTTAAAATTTAGTGAGAGTCAAGTTGTAAAGTTGTAAATTTGATTAATGTGGATATTCATTATTCGGTACAGTTCCACAGGGCACCATGGTCAAAGCACAGACAGAAACTTTGGTGACAGTTGGATAAGGCGAATGTGTAGGCCTATGTACAAGGTATTAAGAGGGTTTGTTTGTTTGATTGGTGTTTAACTGTATTAAGAGGGAGGTGGTCATCTGCTTCTTCTGATATTGAGGAAAATAAGGAATTTTTAAAATGCCACAATGGCGATGGAAAGACAAGATGCAAATTCACTTAGGTGTGTTAACACATAGGCCTAATGATTTGAGGTAATGTCCTCTAAATAAACTTGTTGTACATGTAGGTGCAACATTTTCATAGCGTTGTCTTCGTTAAAAAATATCTTACTTTGAGTATTTTATATAATTATATAATAATAAGTAAAATTGTTGACTACGAAGTACCTACAAAACAAATGGTGACTAGCTGTATCGTCTGTAAAAAAAAACAAAAAACGAACAACATCCGTGGTAGTTACAATTGTAATACTGTGCTAGTTTTGATATAACTGAGAATTCAAATACATATACAGCCTAACGGCTTACTCTGAGAATTGCCGTTAGGCTGTATATGTAGGCCTATATCAGTATATGAATTCTCAGTTGTATCAGGACTAATACAGCATGTATCTTCATTTCGTGGATCTGGACCCAAAATATTTATTTATCAAAATTCTCCGAAAAGTTTAAAAAAAAAAAAAGAAAAAAGTATAGGGCTTGTATAAAAGAAGAAAGGCTGCTTCAGCCACGGCAAACTACAACATAATTGCACCTGAAACTCTAATCCATAAATGACAGGTGCTTCGTCTTCCATCTTTGACAGGGCGACTAACACACGACTGTCGTAAACTAAAACGAAACGTTGAAACAAAAGATAAACAAATGCAAATAGGCACTTCCTTTCCATAAAATGTAATCTTGTTCGACAATAGATACATATCTCATGCCATTTTCCCTTGATATCTGCTAAAACATAAATATTTTGCTGAGTTAGCGACAGCCGTAAATCAAAATAAATTATTTGCAGACGACAGAAAGAAACGAAGGAAGAAATCAAAAATCCTGCAAATCAATTTTCAAAGTAAAAGTATTTAAGTTGTTTGCCTTGACCATTGCCGTCTTTGCTGTAAGTTCACCACCCAAGAATCTAGGTAATTCTGGTCCGGTTTTTTGTTACTGTTGATTCAGCATGATGAGACAGATTTGAGAGTGTCTTAAAACAACAACAACTTCAGAAGTTCAGTGAACAACACGACATTAGCAAAAAATAATATTTGAGTTAGAAAGCAGAACTAAAGTTTAAAGATACTGTCAGTAAAAGGGTAACTAACCCCAAAGTCCGACCCTCCGAATCGAACAAAAAGAATGAATTCAGAAAAATAAGCTATGAATTATATAAGCCTAGCCCTAAATGACTTCTTACCTGCCCCATTTTCTTTTGGCCGTTGTATATGTCTAGATCCAGGTACCGTCATTAATCATTATATAGCGTATGCAATACTGACGGTACAGCTGCATCACAAAACGTCTTGCACATTGCGATTTTTTATCCAAACTATACAGAAAATGAATTCTTTTTAAAGGAATCAATGTGAAAAACGTCTGTCGATATACCAAAAGCATTCATTTATAAGCTCCTTAACTGCACTCATAATTTTTTTTGCCGGTATAAAGACCAAAACTTTCTCTATCAACCAGCTCCTGCCATGTTGTTACCTAATTCCCATGCTCCTTTGTTCGTTCACAACATCTGGCATACGGTAAAGTCTGAAGGTCAGAATCTGCTTCGCCGACAAAGGCTCATGGGAATCGGGTGCACACAAAATCTCAAACTACAACGGAAACGGCTATCAGGGCAGAGCTCTATATGTCAGGTATCAAAGTCATAACAGCAAGCCCTTAATTACGATAGGAAGGTACGACCTGCACTGCACTGCTTTCAATCCGGCAGTAAAATAAATCCTTCTAGGCAGGTTCCAGCCTCAAAATCGATTCCACATGTGATTGGTAACATATGAGCGAAGTAGCAGTTTTTTATATTCTTTTTACGAGAAACAAATATATTATTGTGGATAGCTTATATATATGACAAATACCTATATTACAGGCCTTCATTGTACCTCTTGTTCCTTAGGTCATATTCTGTAAACCCTACAATATTAACCTCTCTATGCTTTACCATCTTGATCCACATGGCAATTAACAATGTAGTCAGAAAATCGTTTTTAGCTGAGACTGAGCAGCTCTATAACTCACTCTGTCTGTCTGTCTCGGTCTGTCAGTCGGTTGGTCGGTCTGTCAGTCTGTCCAACTTTGCCTCATGACGACGTGAACAGGATAGAAGCCAAACCGCTTAAGATAGACACTTCAGATTTAATATGCAGCTTAATACGATGCTAAACTACACTCCTATTGAAAATGAGATCATTCCAAACAAATTTCAGGTATCCATGGCAACAAATATGTCCCAATCTGTCCCTTTTTTTGACATTGTATTTGTATTTGTATTTATTTATTCACCATAATAAAATAAAATAATGTATTTAAAGCATTTGGTATAAAGGAGCGGCGGGAATAAAGTCCAAAGGACTTGCTCTATCCCTGGTGGTTACAAATTATTTCACATGTTGTCAACATTGTCGATATTATGGTAAATTTTATCTGAAATGAATGCAAATTTTTATATAAAAGCAGATTTAAAATATGCATATGAATTAAACTCAAATATATTTACAGTTGTAAAACAAAAAAAAGAAGGATTTGTGTATACATTGACGACGTGAACAGGATAGAAGCCAAACAGCTAAAGATAGAGAGTACAAATTTTAGAATGCAGCTTTATATGATGCTAAACTAAAGTCCTATTGAAAATGGTATCATTCTGAACAAATTTCAGGTTTCCATGGCAACAAACATGTCCGCATGCGCAGAATTGGTATATAAAGCTCTTTGAGTTGTACTAAAACCACAGTGTGACTGAGTAAAGACAGTTGCTCCTGTAGGTGGGGTATAGCTGTAAATGACAGCTGTAATCCCAGGTTATTGGCGCACATCATTCAATAGAATGGAGCCGCCACCCAAACAAATAAACAACAACAATCCCAGGTTAATCCTGATTGTCAGTTGCTTTGAAGTCCAAACACTGTACAACATTGTATCTGATAATCAACTCTCCCTATTCCACAGTTAAAGGATTTGTATGACAGCTTCACTTGCTCTGAGTCGCTCACAAGAAATTTGAGAAAAGTCCAGTTGCAATTCGTGTTACAGTGAAATGTGAGGAATTTTAGAAAATCAAATAATACACTAACACAAACTCTTTATAAAATTATATATTGAAAATTGTACTTTGAATTTTGAACGCTTACATGGGGAATGTCAAAGATTCTCTATTGGATATGTGTTGTTTTTTTTGTTGAGGTAATGAACTTAATATATTTACTGTGCAAATTGTTCTGTTAAATAATGATTGCTATTGTAAATCTTAAAATCCATGCAACTCAAGTGAACACTATTTGTTTAGTTTTAGGGTACAACAAATGAGAGAAAACTATGGCTGAATTGCCTCTTCAGGATCCGAACATTTCAATTTGTCTGGATGACGGTGGTGATGAGAAAAACAATAAAGTTGAAGACACAGCAGATGCATCTTACCCACCACCAGATTTGCTGAAAACCATTGTTCATTCTCCAACCACTGACACTTTAGATTCTGTAGCCCTAGAACCTTCTCCATCAGATGATGAAAGTCGCCTTGCAGAAGTTGAAGAAACTGAAAATGTAGAAGAGGGTGAAATAAATCTGGATGACCAAGAGCAGTCTCAGTATGAAGGAGAACAAAATACGGTGGATGCTAGTGCAGAGGATGATGTTACAATTGAAGAAGACGTGCAAGATGATGGTGATATTCAACAGACAGAGCAAATTGATCAAGCAAAGTGTCAAAATGAACCTTCTAATATAGTGGACACAACAGAAGAGAAAATTACTAACACTACCTCTGAAGCACCGATGTTAAGAAATTATTTTGGAGATTCTTCATCAGGTGGTTTCTTTGATGATTTAGTAAGTGATGAGACTACTCCAACTGAGAGACCAGACCCCTTTATGGTAGCACCTCGTGTTAGACATATCTCCCAACCCGAACCAGAGCCTGTCAGCTTTGAATGTGAGGAACCAGCACCAGAAAATGCAGTCCCATTAAACATGGAAAACGAAGAAGCCTTGTTAGAGAAAGAAAGTGATTTGTTTGAAGCTTTCACAGCAGAAGGAAGTGACATGCCGTCTGTAGAAAACCTTAGTACATCTCCAATCCATCAGTGTTTTATGACTCCAAGACATTTACCCTCTGATGCAGTATCAGAAAACCAACATATAGTCCATGGTGAAGGCAAAGAAGAGGGAGAAACACAGGTAGTGCGTTCAACATCGCAGACTGAAGGGGTCACTTCAACAGAACAAAATATTATTATTGCAGAAAAGCTACACCTTAACTGCTCACAGGTCACACCACAGTTTGTTGAACACCTTTCACCTATCTCCAGTCTCGGCCACACACCTGGGAGGGATATGCCAGTTCAATCTGGGTCTCCAGCACCTCTAAGCCCCTCCCATCAGCTGCAGTCACCTCCAGGTGCCACACCCCCATTTCGACCATTTTCTGATTCATTCTTGGGATCTGGAGGAGAAGATCCGTTTACAGCCAGCCTGCAGATGAACGATGCAGACAGGCAAAGGGATGCTTGGCTTCCATCAGACAACACACGACAGGTTATCGTTTCCATGGTTACAAGTGCCCCTGGTACTTACTACCCAAGTCCAGATGAACTGTGTATGCCAGGACTGGTGCTAGACGATCCACAGGTAAACTGGAATTAATATAAACTGCACATATATCTGTTAAATTTGAAAATGAATACTGATAGTAGAGAACTGTAAATGTAAATAACTTTTTAGATTGTAAAATATTCTACTTGGTCCATTTGCTCAGACGGTATTAGTTTCTAACACCAGATTAAATTTGCTATCTGTTGATAATAGATTATCATCTAATTAGGAATTAAATCTAATCGTGCTTCAAGCAACTGATCCCTGATTTATCAAGCTACACCCCTTATACTTTTAATCTTACATAAGGTTTATTTTTGCAAAGTACGAAGTAATTAAGAGCTTGCATCACATTTATGATGTTCATATTGATGTGGAGCCCTAGTTGTCATATAAGTGAAATATCCTTGAGTATGACGTTAAACACCAATCAAACAGTCATATTGATGTGTCATGAAGATAACTTTGCTATGCTATTCTATACTTTATCACAAAATGTTTGCTGTTATTCTGCATCAGTCTCTGGTGTTTGTGTTCAACATTGTATGCTCTTGTTGGTCTTGTAAAATGTCCAGATGTTACACGGAAATCACAAGAAAATTAACACAATAGAAATCGTGTAGTCTGAAATGTGGAATATTTATTAACAGAGGTAGATATTAATGAAAATGCATATGGTTATATTTATTGGCTTGTTTAGGGTGACCCAGTCTTAGAGATGTTACAGAGGTTTTGTGGAGAACAGGCTGTCTCTGAGAGGAAAACACTCACTGCTGATTCCCTCTCACAAGACAAGGAAGGAGTCAAGCATCTTATTGTAAGATTGTGTCCTCTTCATGACTTCTTCACTATTGTCTACACTGAAATGACTACAATGTGGAGGGTTATACACTGAAATGACTACAATGTGGAGGGTTATTTATTAATTGTGTTTTGGAAAATTAATCTTTATGGGTATACTCTATTCAGACTGCCCCTCAAATTAATAAAGAGGTTTTTAACAACATAACAACTTTTGGTGTGAGCTCTAAAATGGTGGACGACAAGACAAAATAAATTTAATTAATGCGTATGAGTTTTGGATTTCAGCAATTTTATAACTTAATGTATGAAGGAATAAAGTGTAACGTTCTGATTTCTGTCAATTTTAAAATATCCCCCTATAATTTTCAATATAGTCAAATCCCAGGTGCTAATTGAAATACCCTTGAGTACAATGTTAAACACCAATCAAACATCAAATCAAACAAACTCATATGCAGTATTATGGAATGTGTAAAGGAGTATGCAGCTGTAATGTAGTCATTTGTATTCTAGATGGGTATTGAAACACACAGAGGATATTTGTAATTATACAAGTTTAAACCAATCAAATGTAGCAAAAGCTATCTTTCTGAGGTCGGTGCTATAGGCTAGTCGGCTTTCCAATAGGCATATAGTCCAATGACTATGTACTATTAAACTTTAAAACAAGGTTATTATGCAAGGTTGCCACATGTACAATAATATTCTTACTACCGGGTACCTATAATTCTTTGAGGTAAAGCGGGGATGCACAAGCGAATATAATCACCAATCACGGCGATCTGATTGCCAGTGAAAGGTTTCAGCCGACTTGAACGCACACACATGTGGCTATTGATTCAGCTAACTTAATACTTTTTCCCTTAAAATTAAAAAGAAAAAACCATGTCATGTCCAATTTGTCTGCTGGCAAGATTAAAACAGAAATGTATTTACTCAGCAAAAGAAGATTAAGACGTAGACTCAAATAGGAGAACAGAAATGAAATTGCCCAGACTTCATTCGTGGAAGTTGCCATTTGGTTTGCCACTAAAATTTCATTTTCTCTTGTCGTTTTGTTTGTTGTATCGTACGAAAACATAAAGATCAAAAGCTTGCTGAAATACTGGCCATTTGCTCAATGAACTTGGGTTCGTTGGGTATTGATGAAACCTTTAGTTGTTCCCATGATTGGTAACGTGCAATTTATTCACATATGACCGTTTGTATGACCATCAAATTATTTGCTACATACTGTTGTTGCCTTCCTACTTACTGCCTAGCTTAGCTTCATACAGAAGAAGCTCATAGATTGTAGATGCTCAACGATTGAAAGACTTGGGTCTGTTACACAAACAGTTGAAATAACAAAGATGGCCCTTGCAGACATGTGCTACTGCCTGACCAAGGACTTTATTTTTACCTTTTCAATAGTTCATAGGTAATTAAATATGAGATTTATATTTAATAAGAAAATAAATCATGTTAAACAGTGCCATCACTATTTGTTAAAATAAGAAAAAGAAATATATCTAGATATCAATGAGGAGGAAAAAACAAATACACATATCGTTACATTGTCAAAACTTATCAAGCCAGTGTGTCTGTAGGTCTATACAGCAGAAGTGCGAGAACATTTTGTTTTTCATTGGCTTATAGAAATTTTGATTTTTGGGCGCAGTGGCACATGCTGTGACACACGAAACTTTGCTATGGCTAGATGCCGAACAGTTGTAGCAGGTAGCTATCAGGCATATGATTATAAAGGTTTAGTTCTGTATGCAACGGAGACATTAGCTAATTATACAATTTCTGGATAACCATTTCTTGTTTTGAGATATAACACAATGTTTCGATACATATGCCTGGATCTTCATCAGGTGTAAATTGACTAAAGAAGAATAGGAGAGGTAGAAGCTATATACCAGTATTATAAAGTAGTTGAATAAACAAGGTCTAATGTTTTATGACCATAACCATAGATAAGATATCTTACAGGTTACATGTATAATAAGAGGATTAAGTTCCAAAGTAACTACCTAAGTGTCTGGAGTAAAGAGAGAAATGATCTGTGCTGGCACCATAATGGACTAAAATAGAAATAATGCTACCTGATAAATTATATAAGGAAAGGAAATAGATATAGCATGGTTAGTGGTGATGCCTTTGAGCTACAATATAGACTATAAGTGAATATGGTTCTGGAGGGGGGGAGGGGTAACCAATATTAAAGCCTTGTCCATAATTTGTGTAATGGATTTTCAGGTTTCAGATTCTGAATGGCTAGCGCCTCGCGTAGCATACGTTTATTCTAATTGTGTGTGTTAGCAGAAATTATGCTCACATTGTCCCATAGGATGGAGTGATTGGGATGGGCAGAACCGAGATATTGTTTTATAGCAGCATCTTTAAAGCTCATCCTAATGTTTAACTTTCAATGATAAAGAAAACTTTCTCTCTCTCTCTCGAAGTTTCCCACATGGGTCGTAACTTTCCCGGTAATGACAGGGATCCCGTATTCCCTTATTTTTCCAGCCATGTTAAGAAGTTTCCTCTTGGTTTTCCACCATATTACAGTGTGAAGTGGACAATCTGCATCATATAAGTGAAATACCATTGAGCAGGATGTTAAACACCAATCAAGCAACAAACAAACAAACAAATTGGTCACATTTATTCACATTTAGCTTTATTATCCATATACTTTAGTTATTCCTTTTTCATGTCTTTGAAATGATGTCTACACAGGAGAGTGATTGCCTGAGAGCTGCAGTAGATTTAGTCGGCCGTCTTATAACATCAGAAGGTCAAGGTGTGGGGAGAATCAGTCAGGTCACTCAACATAGTCCATATCTATTACAGGTACTACTGACTTATTAATAAAATGTTAATTCCAGAAATGCATGTTTGTTAATATTACATATTTAAATAAATGTGTCATTTAAATGAATCAAATAAAAGCAGAAGATATATAAATGTTAACTTCTGTTATTACACTAGAGGCTTGATTGTCATTGTCCAACACAACTGTGGTATAGCATTTGATAATATACAAGAATTCTTCATTGCTCTAGCCTTTTTCAGTCAATAATAAAAGTATGACGTATTTGATAGTACATACAGTATAATTTTATAAATAAAAATACTGAGTTTGGCTGCGTTTTTTTTTTTCTTTTCTTTTTTTTTGCTGTGATACTCATTAGTGTGTTTGTTGTATGACTTGATTTTAGCTATGGTTTCTAAGATTGACCCTGCTGACCAAATTGAGGTTGTACAGTTTAGCTGAATCAGAATCACAGGCTTTTAAAAACTTGGATACGGCTGACCTTTATTATGATTATTATCCTCAACTATATCCCAGTAAAAGAGGTAACTCTCTTTGTAACGTTTCATTTCTTATTTAAAAGTAAAGGTGTGTTAATTTTAATCAACTAAAAAGTTAAATTTCAATCAATTACATAGCTTCTCAATTGATTTCTGATCAGAGGGGAAACTCCCAGTAAAAGAAGTAACTCTTTGTGTAATGTTTCATTTCTTAATTAAAAGTAAATCAATTACATAGCTTCTCAATTGATTTCTAGTCAGAGGGGAAACTTGCACACTGGCACACCTGGTTTAGACATGTGATATACATTCAGAATAATGGTAACAATGTTGTGGCAAGTGACTGATGGATAGGTTGACCCAGATTGTGTGCATATTTCCTTCAAAACAAGCTGCTAGCTACCCCTCTTTCTGTCACAGACCTACGGCATAGTATTATAAAATTTTATTGAATAGGTTAAATGTAATTAACAAGATTTTGTTTTCTGTATTTGCTAATGAAACAATTAATACACTTGATAGCTACAGTTAAGAACAACTCAATACAGTTTAAATACCAGTAGGAAATTCATGCATATTATGTGTTTGCCATTTTTATTTTGTTTATAGGCTCTATGGTACCGTTTGGGCTGCGACTTCTTCATGCTAATTTACCTCACTTTCTGGGAAGAACCCAGGATGCTCTTGATAGGCTGTATTATATCTTAGCTGTAGTGAAGCAGGTACTAATGATAGAAATGTTGACAGCATGGACAAATACCTGTATGTCTATTTATCGCTAAGCGAATTACTGGTGTAGTGATTTGTCCATTTGTAGGGTGGATAAAACCAATGCACCCTCTTAGTGAATGTCAGTAGTATCGTGAGTTGGGGAGGCTGATTTACCATTATGGTGAATGAAAGCGGACAAAATAAAACATATTTAAAATAGTAATCAGGATAATCGGAATACTATCGTTGTTTATTTTCGTTCAAAATAATCGCTTCTTAGGCAAACATTACGTGTCAGTAATTTGATTCCCCTATCTGTATACTAGTATAAGGGCAAAAAGAACTTCTAGTTATCTTTGCCCCTAGAGACCCCTCCACCTGTCATTTGTGACAAGAACATTTCTAAAACTGGTTTAAATGAAAGGTAGAAAGTATGAATTTTTTAATGAGAAAGATAGTAAAACCAATGATTGGACAGACAAAATTTCCCTGAATAGGGATTTCTGACTGTCAGTTTTCCAATCCTAGCTAAGACACTGCTGTCAACTGCAGCCATGGCAGGATGCTGTCGATAAACAAGATACAGACTACTCATGAAGGCCACACAGAGACGATGCAGGTTACCTAATCAAGCTAGTTATTTTCATATAGAGATCAGACCTGTTTGTGGTGTCTGTATCACCTCCTGTTGTTGTCATCATGTATTTGTTCTGTCCTGTCTTTGTTTGTTACCAGTGGTGTCGAGGGTGGTTTCCATCGCCCATTGTTCTGGAACGTTGTCATATAAGTGAAATATCCTTGAGTACGACGTTAAACCCAAATCAAACAGACAAAACAATCTATTTACCACAGTGTTATAGCTTCAGTTTCATGACCCAAGCTTATATTTACCACAATGCTATAGCCTCAGTTTCATGTCACAAGCTTCTATTTACCACAATGTTATAGCTTCAGTTTCATGTCCCAAGCTTCTATTTACCACAATGTTATAGCCTCAGTTTCATGATCCAAACTATTTCCTGTGGATTGAGGCCATGGTCATAAATATACAGTGACTAATGTCCAAAGAATGTCAGTTATTATTTAATCTCAATATCACATGTATTTGCTAACACAAAATCATTAGAAAATCATTTTTTTCAGATATTGTTGAACTTAGAATCAGGATTTGCTGAGGATGGCAGTTTGTTAGAACTACCAGCTGACAGTGTTAAAGGTAAGATAGCTTCAGTACATGTAATGCCTGGTGGCAGTTTGTTAGAAGTACCGGCTGACAGTGTTAAAGGTAAGATAGCTTCAGTACATGTAGTGCCTGGTGGCAGTTTGTTAGAAGTACCGGCTGACAGTGTTAAAGGTAAGATAGCTTCAGTACATGTAGTGCCTGGTGGCAGTTTGTTAGAAGTACCGGCTGACAGTGTTAAAGGTAAGATAGCTTCAGTACATGTAGTGCCTGGTGGCAGTTTGTTAGAAGTACCGGCTGACAGTGTTAAAGGTAAGATAGCTTCAGTACATGTAGTGCCTGGT
>JAVFBW010162748.1:0-11555 GCA_034783835.1 Mopalia ciliata
CAGATGACATTAAGGGTTATTTTGATAAGGCGTAGACCCCCCTAATGTCGTCCCGCCCCCTTAATGTGGCTGGGACGACATTAGGAGGCGGGGCGACATTAGGACGGAGGGCGACATTAGGGGGTCTACAAAGCCCCCTGATTTTGTGAATGCGGATTTTCACAATCCACATTCGAAGTAAAGGAAAGCCCAATAAAGCTGCTGACAAGGAAGACACAAAAGAATAAGCACAGAACCCAGAATATGGTGAAACATTTGTTTGTTCGATTTGGGCTTAAAGTCGTACTTAAGGTTATTTCACTCACATGATAGCGTGCCGGCCCAAGCTGAGGTAACCACCCTTAATGGCACTGGCAAAAAAACAGAGAGATACCTGAGGGATAAAAAAAAATGACAGGGCGTAATGCAAGGACCTCACAAACAGAAACCAGCACCTTAGCTCGGACAGCACCTGACCAACCGGATGCTCTGTCCCGAGCACCTACCACGGTGAAAGAGGACAGTTAACCAAATAACGATGCCACACACCACAACATCTGAAAGAGAACAAGGGCACTGAGACCCGTTTCACGAATCAATCACGGCTTACCTAAAACCAAAAGTCTATCAAGCAGAATTATGAAACCAGCCGTCACCTAATCTCAACAGTATTGTGACTAGGACAGGGCTGATTGTTGAAAAAGCGCCTTCTAGTGAAGGACATGGATTGCATGTGGAATCATGGCTAAATTATGCTAAAGCCCAATCGTATATCTGCTACCGCTTGACAAAAGTTTTCGGATATTCAAACTTCGCCACACGACCAAAATATTACATTTCTTGCGCAATGAGTCATTTGGCACTATTAAAGTCCCCAGAAGGCACAGTATAGACTTCTGGTAAAACTTAAATAGCATGCATTGACGACCCGTATTGAAGACATATAGTAACCATGACAGTTACGTTCAACGTAAGCTAAGATTACCTAGGAGAACCTAGGAGTTCAATCAACCATCCATATTAGTGGAAAAGAAAAGTATATCAAGTTCAATGTATATTTTTAATGAAGAGAAGGAAATTTGTGCCTGCTTCCATCGAGATTCAAGCATTGGTCACTAGTTCATGACCCCCTTAAGGATGGTAGGCCCCTTCCAGGTCAGAATTTGTCTATTTTTTTATTTTATTTGTTAATACGAAAATTCACATTATTAGCCTGCATTTAGTAAAACAATTATACAAAAATTCCAATTAGAAGTCCTTAAATTTTAAGTTTGAAAATTGTGATGTTATTTCTGTGGACTGTCCCAATTTATTTAGAAGATAACTTCAGACCTGTGGCTTAGGTGGTCAATACTGACTGTGCTTCGGTGCACATGGTATTATGACCAGAATTTCCACGCAATTAAAGCCTGTCAATCCTTCTCTGTAAAAAACACTGACAAATGGAAAATGAAGATTAATATATATATATAGACCTATGTATATAAACAAAATAATTTATTAGATGAGCTCCTTCAAATCATAATATTACAAAAGCAACTGTAACAAAAATACTAATTTAGAACTGAATTAAAAATCATGTAAGCTGATCAATGAATCTTAAAATTAAAAGAAAGATTTTTTAAATTTCCATGATTGTTAAACAACTACATAGGTTTATTATGTACAAATTTTTTAAAGGCGAGGAAACTATACATACATACATACATTCCTACATGTATATATACAAAAATATAAAGCTTACAACATCGTGGATGACAAAACTGGTTCAAATTCAACAGGTGTAATGAAATATAATATACTTCATCAAAATCGCATATGTGACAGGTTTCTATGCTTGCTTCAATTTAATTTTTAACGGCATGAATCTTGAGTTCTCAACATTCTCAGATGTACGAATACACAGGTTAAATTCTTACACTGTATTTGGCTAGAAAAAACTAACTTCTGATATTCTCAGTGACCAGAATATTTAGATTTTTGTTTTGCTTTATCATATTATCATTTGCTAAAACATATTTCACATACATGACAGCATGCCAGTCCAACGGGTAAAGCTATACATCCTCACTTGCAACAAACAAAAACAAGGTACAAAACATGCACAGGACACTATTCATACCAGTGCTGTAAGACAAAGTCCTAAAATTGACAGTGCCGCACGTCACAAAAGGTAGGCTTCACCTCGCTCCATACTTCTAAGAGCACTTGGGAAATACAAAGCTCCTTCCATCTTCATAAAAAAATCTACAGTCTTGTTTTGGTTGTTTGTGCAGTGCAACGTTGATTTGACAAAGTTATGTTGAAGAAAGTACATGTATTTAAAGATGCTGTATGAGTTCTCTGTTAAATAATGTGTATTGAAACCCTAACTTGATACCATTTATCTTGCAAAGTCAATGATCTGATAGTTAAGCTATCAGGTATGAAGGTGAACACAGTTGTTGAATCCATGATTGCTTTGACACTATGTACAAATTGACACAAATCACAGTTCATAGATCATTTTTTCCGTAGGTTTTCCAGCCTAGCCTCAAGGTCAGCGTCAGCATCCAGTCCACCGCCGCCCCCGCCACCGCCAGCAGCAGCGGCCATTGGTTGTTTTGAAGCCCCAGCTGATAAGGCAGCACCTGTGGCTGGAAGATCTAAAAAAAATAGAAAACATAATAAATAATCAATACATGGTAGTCTATATTGACAGTGACTATCTCGGTTTGCTTGGGGTTTAACATCATACTCAAAAATATTTCATTAATATGACTAGTATTGTCCACTTCACACTTTACCTTCAATACGGTGAAAAACGCAACATTGATTGATTGATTTATTGGTGTTTTACGCTGTGATTAAGGGTGTTTCACTGATATGATGGCGGTGTATTCCAACAATAATTGACACTAGAACAACCAAGATGTGAAGTGTTTCCATAATGTTGGAAAGTTATTTTTCCTATAGTGCTAAGTGAAGACAGTATTGCTACAAACTGCCCTTAGCAACTGGGAGAAAAAACTAGAGGAAACCTTGAAAAAAAGCATCTTAGCAACTGCAACAGCTATTATTTAGCTAGAACATCTTGGAAAAGTTTGGTTTTGTTTGTTTGATTGGTGTTTAACATCGTACTCAAGGGTATTTCACTTATATGACGACAGACACAAATATAGAACATCACAAACAAATCTGCTGCCCATTACCCTTTAGCTCTGCGAACACCAGGGCAAGAGAAAACAACCTCTTTTCTCGCCTCTTACGATCGACCGAGGAAGCCGAGGGAGTATTCTGCAGAGCCATGGCCCACCCGGTCCCTCACTGGGCTCCAACCCGGTATGAGCCATTTTATCTGGTGTTAGCCGCTAATTGTCTTTGGAGCAACTGGCCCTAAGAGTTTTAATACATGAAAAATTGGGTTGGTCAAAAAAAGGGAGATAAAGCTGTTTCTCATATAACATACGGTGCTACCTATGTCATTGACTAACAAAGTAATTCAACTGAACATTCAACACCTGCTATTGTTAGTCAATGACATAGGTGGCACTGTCTCCCTCTTTGTCTCCGGCCAACCCTAATGCAGGTCCAGCCCCTTGATTCATACGTTGAGCGAAGCAGAAGGGCAGCGTCACTCCAAAGAACTCAATATTTGGTGCCAAAATATTGAAATCAGAATGTGTCTTTCTGGTCTCAATACTGTATAGCAAAATAAAACAGAAACATCTAAGTGGAAACGAATCTTTTGGAACCGAACAATTTTTCTTCAAGTTGTCAAGTGAATTTGTTTCGTTTTGCACGACGAACAATAACTTTTGGTTCCTTTTCCGAATACCATGTTATGTCTGACCAGTTTGTTGACCTACTGTTGTCTCATGTCCCCTACCATGGAGTTTGAAGATTTAACTGTCCTACAGCAACAGCCAGCGGAAAGCTACCAATTCAGTGTATAAATATACATGGACGGGTTAAAGGTTTGCCATATATGGTGTTGTTTGCGTTCCAAACGGAAGTAGGCCGGGCTTATTCTCGGAACTGTAAACCCGTGTATTGATGAGTTATGTAAACTATATACACATGCACTGAAAAAGTTGTCAGTTGAACGTGACCAAGAATACAATTTACGTTTAAACGACTTTCGATCAAACAGGCCGGGTTTTGTTTCTTGCATCGTTATCCAATTCTATATTCAGCTCCTGTGCTGCCTCTTAAAAAATATCAATATCTGTAAAACCAAAGAAAGCAGCGTTTAATTCAAAGAAACCCTCGTAACTGCCCATTCTTGAAAAAAATCGTTTCTTTCCTATCCTCTTTTAGGAATCTGTTTCTGTATGTCGTTTATTTCAAGTAATTGAAGCAAGGAATTGTCTTTACGTTGTAACCCAATACAGTGCAAATGTAATAAAATACATTATTATGAAGTTTTGTCCTTTATCGACTGCATTTTACGTCTGTCTTCAATATCAATCGGGTCGTGGCTTAGTGGTAGCGTGCACGCTTACTAAACTGAACCTGCTCCCATGTACCGTTTACCGGATTGAGTCCGCCTGTCGACCATCACGTATATGAGCGAGTCACATGTTTAGTTTATTTCAAGGATAGTTTATTTCAAGGATAACCAACGGGTATAAATGTTTTTAGACGTTTCCTCCCGGTTTTCCTCCGTAGTAAGGCTAGTAGGAGCGTGAAGTGGACAATCTGTCGTCATATAAGTGAATTACACTCGAGTATGACGTTAAACCCCAATCAAACAAACAATTGATATGAATCATATATAATCAATACTCTAAGTATTAGATAAGGATTTAAATACACTGTCCAAATAAAAAAGATACAATTAATAGCATATAAAATTACTCTAAAAATACCAACAATGAACAAACAATTTTACATCCTGTGTCTGTTTTTTCCAAATTGATGAGAAATTCGTGAATATTATTACTAAAGAGGGAGAAAGTTAGTATATATCTTGTCAGACCTATGTAGGGATGCAGCAGCGTTTGCACCAAGGACAACTAGTGTAGAAAAGACCACACAAATGTCATCAAGCCCCATTTGATCGTTGTTTTTATCAAAAACTCCTAAGCCAATTATAAAATCCTAGGACCACTACGATATAAGTGGGGGATGCCGTTTGGTTGGCGTATTGATTTATACATGGACATGTATTTGTGATTTGGGAATATACATTTCAAGGTAAAATCTTTCTTTGGTACCGAAACTGTTTTGTTTAACAAGGATCATTCTGAACAGACATTTTCTACATTTTAAGAAACGTTGACAAACCGAACCGTCCCCAAGTTTTTAGGACCAATAATGGACGGCCGTTGCTGTTAATTAATACGGACAATGTACTCGGAGTACCTTCAGAGCGTGGAATTTATCCTAGGGGCTCGTAGCATAGTGATCGTAGATTTATATAGAACAGAAGAAAGGCGGACACCCTAGGTTCCACGCAGGTTATATCGTGGTTATATTTAACCGCTTAAAGTCCACTAATCGCATAAAATCCCACCTGTCTTGGTGAGACGAAAAGTTTATTTGAACGGCCGTGGCTCAGTGGTAGCGAGTGCGCTTCCTGAACTGAACATGTTTCGATTTACCCTTGAGTACGACGTTAAACACTAATCAAACAAACAAACAATCAAATCTCAACATAGAATTGTGATGTTAGTTATCTATAATTCTCCAATTTTGCTTGAAAACAGACTGTTCGTTTTTCCCCAATAAAGACCGCTGTGGAATTTATCAAGTTAGAAAAAAATGTTTGAATTGTTTATTGTATAATAAAAAGAAAAGGCAGTTGGGAGATTTGAGACTTTGTAGCCTACATGTATCTATGTGATACTGACGGCAAATCTGGTAGTGTGAGATTTTCATGTGTCATGGGATTAAGTTTTAAAATTTAATTCCACTGTCAGTCATGTTTTTTAACGAATTAAATTAAATCACCTTGTGTAAGGAGAGGTGGTGTGACCGAAATCATGATGATTGGTTCTGTCCTAGATTATTGCTACCCCTAACAAAAGAGTCCCACTAACTTTGAAAATAGCAGCCTGAAGACAGATTTTGTGCCCACGAATTAATGATTAAGCATTTTTTTATTTACTGAATCCAATAATCGATTGGCAATGTGACACATTTCTATCAAATTTATAGGAAATGTGTCCATATCAACGGATGTATAGCACACTTTCAAATTACTACGATGTATTAAATAATTATTCGATGGAAGTTAATTTAATTGAATTCACAATTTTTCAGAGACGCTGAATGTTTTAATTTGAAGTCAATTGTTGTCATTTCAAATATCATATGAAGTAAGAGTTGTTTTGGAATTTAATAACATTTTATTAGCATTAAAGTGCAAAAGAATAACACATCATAACATATACAAATCAAACATCTTGATTGAGAGATTCTTTGATTGGTCGACTGATTCATTTATGATTTATTGAATTGTTAAGTAATTAATCGATATTATTTTATTGGTGATAAACGCAATACTCCAGGGTAGTCCACGTGTATGATGCCCGTAATTGATTGATAGATTGGTGTTTTACGCCGTGCTTAAGGGTATTTTGCCTTGGATTGGCAATATGTACCAAAACACTTGTATTGGCCTTGAATTGGAGTTCTTCGTTGGTTGTCTGCTGGTCATTATGTTGATTAGAATATAGTTTGTTTATTTGTTTGATTGGGCTTTAACATCCTACTCAACGGAATGTCCACTTCACATTGTTGCTTGCCTTACTCAGTAGAAATCCGGAAGCATTGATTGCTGTTTTACGTCGTGCTTAAGGGTATTTCACTTTAATGACGGTGGTGTATTCCAGCAATAATTGACAATAGTGCAACCAAGATGTGAATCATTTCTATAATGTTGAATAGTGGATTTTCCTTCCGTGCTAAGTAAAGACAGTTTTGCTACTGTTCAAACAAGCTGCCCTTAGGCAGAGGGCGAAACCCAGGAGGAAAACCCGTAAAAACAATCCCCGCGATTGCCGGGGTCAGATCGTATGACACACTCATATACGTGATGATCGACAGACAGACTCGATCCTGTGAGCGGTGCATTGGAGGAGGATCAGTAAGCACACGTCTTAGCAATGGCCGAGGCTCCTTTGTTGATAAGAATATTTTACTGTTGTAATCTCTTCAGTCAATCAATCAATTTTAACGCTCAACAACTCGAATGTTCCCAGATGCATTGCTAGAGCAGCATTTACCGACTTACGTGTATATAAATCATATTAACATTAGGTTCTTCATTTGAGGGTCTCTTTTTACGATCTTAATCTGAGTCCATTAAACATGCATCGAGTAAACAAGGTCATTGTGTTGACTTTAATTGCATTTCCGTCGATGTAATCGAATTGAAGTTTTCTGCCCTTTATCTGCTGGCCCTCATTGAGGTTAGATTTTTCTACTGTCAAGATCTCTTCTCCGTGATAAACAGAACTATCAAAGCCACATCTCTTCAAGAGACCCTTCCGCGAAGCCTTGCCTATTAACCGCTCTAAAAAAAGTTTGTAGAAGGAAATGAGAAGTCGATTGTTTTGACATTCATTGCGCCGGCCAATAGAAGGCTGTGCTTGTAACAGTTAATTGGAAATAGCTCGTGGTGATAATGCAAGACACTATGTTCGATGTTTGTGTTCCTTCTTGGGATGGACAACACTTTTGAGGTCAAAATTATTCATTTTTTTACTGTTGTTTGAAAGCAAATTTACTTTCTAGTCCTTCATTTTGTGAAAAGGTAATATAAAAATTGTAGTTAGAAGTTATTTAATTTTTAGTTTGAAAATGTTGATTCAGTTCTTTGTAAGTTTTCAAGTGAATGGGTTTTACACCATTTCAAATACTTCATTCTTTGTCGAAGTTAAATTTCGTAGCTCTGTTTTCTCGAGAAAAGATTTTCACATATGTAACAATTTATTCAAAATGTGTGGAATAAAGATAGAAGGGATACAACCCAGTTTGATACTTCACGATATAAGATCCACATATTTCCAATATAGCTTTGCAATAACCGTTTTAAGTGCCATATATAAACTGTTCCACTTGTCCGAATCCTTGCCGAAACTCGTCGAGCACAGCCTAGAACAATGTGAACTGATATATTTGCGTTGCAGAGAAAGACACTAATGCATGCCTTCACCCAGATTAGAACTCGGGGTCACTGGATCTCACATATTCATTCATTCAAGTTAATGTTGACGCACATGACAAACTTTTAACCATGATTTCTTCGTTACTGGTAAACGGTAAAGATCTGTCACGTGACTTCCTGGTTACATGGTAATGGCGCGGGTTTATCTCAAAATTGCAGTCTGCTTAAACAATCTAGAGGATTTTTTTCAGTTACAAAATGCGAGAAGCACTGGTACAAGGCTGCTAAACCAGTGTCTCGGGGCATGAATTGTCCTGGTATATTGTACAACACATGTTCGTATACCTTTGATCTGGGATTAACACAGCATTTAAGAGATAATGAGGCGATTGCAATCATCGGGGTGCGACAGTGGCGATTTTCCTTACCCAACTCCTTTCACGAAGTGCAATAAAGACTCAATAAAGAAGTTGGCCGATTAGAATAGTCCTTAACTAGTAAACTCAGCTTCATTTTTTCTCAGCGTATTATTGGTCTATCCCAACTTAAAAATATTTATAAAAATGTAAAATACAACTTTCAGAAAACATTTTAAAAAATCAATGACGAACTTCAACCAAATGAGGCCCTATTTATTTGATCGCATTGTACTCTTTACAATGGTACAAATTTTAAGTTTCTAACATCAATAGTTTTCTAGAAATACGCCTTGGAAAATGTCTGCTTAAAGCTGAAGTGCCAGAAATAGGCAATATATATGACCAAGGGGAAATTAAATGTTGGGCTCCATTTTAACTGTTTGTAATGAGAATTTCGAATCATACTTTCACCAACATATAGTTTGAATTCCTAACTTTTAATCCAAGCGATACGAAAATTGGTTCAATTTGAGCCCAACGGATACCGTTCACGGGATCGAGTCCGTATCTCGACCATCAGGTATAGCAGGGAATCATACAATGTAGTTCCGTCAATCGCGAGGTGGTTTTATCAGGTTTTCCAATGTATTAAGGCGGAAATTGAATGAAGTGGATTAGCCGTCTTCATATAAGTAAAATACCCTTGAGTACAACGTTAAATCACAAACAAACAAGTAAAAAAAACAAGCACTTGCGTCTGTTTATACGTTAACAATTCCCAGCACTCAGTTAGTTAGAGAACAGAAGGATAAATGCAGATATTTTCATTACCTTTTTACTACGCTTTATTTCCGCTTCACTGGCCCTAACAAAATAATTGATGTTGTAAATTTCACCTTTAATGGCATCGAATTGGTGTAGAAACGATCATTTTATGAGATTTCAAAGATACACGAGTTATAATTGCAGTGCTCTATTTCCTACACAATTGTCCGAATCTAGCTTCTAAACAATTTCTGTGAAATCGATTTCGGTTTTATTCTGTGTTTCTGTGGCTACAATCGCGACAAAAAATTTAGCGAGATTGTTTCTTTAATGGCAGTTTCATTACACCCACTAAATTTTGATACTAGACTCGGAGACCTTCCTTATTGTTCGGGTCTTTTGTGTGACAGACTGAACTCAGAGTTACGTTAGATAGCGCTGCGGAAACTGCAAAAATAACCATCCAATTTGTTTATACGATGTTAGTGAGAAACACTTCACTCCCAGTGCGCGGCTGCGGCTTAGTGGTTAGTAAGTGCGCTTTCTAAGCCTATTCGATCTGCCGTTTATAGGATGGAGTCCGTCTGTCGACCCTCAGGCATATGAATGACTCACAACCTGTGGTTCCTGGAATCGCGGTGGTGGTTTCCTCGCGGTTTTCCACTGTAATAAGGCAAGGAACAGCGTGAAGTGGACAACCAGTCGTCATATAAGTGAAATACCCTTGAGTACGACGTTAAACCACAATCAAACAAAAAATCACTCCCAATGCATTATTTCTAACACGTCCAGGGGCCTGTTTTCCGAAGCTTTCATTTTAGTCTAAGTTCAACTTAATTGTCATGGAGAACAGTACTGAAGGTATTGTGTCCTCATGGATTTTAAGGTCAACTTAGGTCAATATTGCTATGTGGAACTTTACCAAGGCCGGGTTCGGTTGTGAAACAATAGTCGACTGTTAGCCAAATTGACGCATGCGTACTGATCCACACCCGAACGCGTCTAGTCGACCATTCATTCAGTTCAAGATGGCTGACAGATTGTCACATTCTATTTCTTAGAAAAGTTATCGGCAACGACTGACGAAAACGAAATGGGTCAAAATCTGACGAGTGAAATCTCTCCGTCTCACCCATTGTTCATACGTACTGAACTAGAGCGAACATGTTTCTCTAGACAAGTTCACTTTGGTCAGCCAGATAGTCTGGCTGACAGTTTATATTTTTGGTAGTACTTTCCATCTCCTTGGCTATATAAGTCAAACCTTAGACGTCATTTTCCTCTCCCGCAAAATTGGATTGGACACACCTTAGTTTTTATTATTATTTTCAAGTCGCTCTGCCACACTACTTTCAATGATTAAGCTCTTTAACCGCCGCTTCAAATAATTGAGGTAAAGTATCTCATCTGTACAAGTGGAGCTCTATTACGTCATATCGTAAAAATCGAACTCAATATGACGTCAACGGTGCGCGCGAAGAATGGAACCTAATGCTACTGACAATGATCACTTGGAACTATGCCAATTTATTATCTGTATGTCGTAACAAAATGGAGATAATGGAATAGCACAATTTGAACGGTTTATGGTAATCGCGGGTATAAGGGTATCGATACCAGACATCATATTTTAAAAGTTGGGAATGCAATCAAAAAACAACTGATCCGATCATTCCTCTCGAAATGTTAACTTCTTTTTTTCTGAGTTACTATCAGATCATAAATAACAATGTGATGCATGCTTAGCCTTCTAAGAAAACATGAAAAGAATAATGATAATATAGTAATACGCAAGCTGTGCTTGTAGCAGTTTACTGGAAATATCACAGAATGTTATTATGGAATACACACTCACCTTATAGCCTACCATGTTTTGTTATCATTTTAGACCGTGTCGGAATACGATAATTTGCGACGCTTGACTTGTCTCGGTAACAACCTGATACTTACCCCAATAGAGCTAGTCTGTCAGATAATTCAAATGACGATAATCACGAACTAGTGTTATTTATTACTAAAGGGAGTGGTCGTCTTTTGGCAGAGGTACAATAAGGGGGAATTACTCGAATCGGTATCCTGCTTTGTGGAACTTCCTCCAAGCTGTAGAGTTTAACCCAAAGTTATTACACCCATAGTGGCTACTTCAAGGAGGGGGCCTAGGGGCTATAGGTGGAATTCCCCCCCCTCCCCCCGCCCGACCCTGCTCAATCGCTACATTTACGTCCACAGTCCTCCATCGACCTCCGCCTGCTTAGGGAGACTTGTACCTTGAAAACATATTATCTTTCGTATATGTGCCAGAAAATTTTAGGATATAGTGTTACATTTTCTATATTCACATGCAGTGGCGTATTTTT